>CM007318.1:1420874-1529154 GCA_000333855.2 Endotrypanum monterogeii
TGGAGGTTCGAACCTTTACCGTACTAGTATCCTGCTGTACCGTACATACGCCTTGGTCGTACAGCAGTATATATATATATATATGTCTGTGTGTATTTGTATGTGTGTGTGTGTGTCTGTTTTTGCCTCCCTCCATTGGTGAAGTAAGAAAATCCTCTATCGTCTGCGACATTCCCCCCCCCCCCCCATCCTGGAAAAAAAAAGAAGCTTAAGGAACGTTTTTTTGCCAAATGTCGTCGATGGATTCGATGCGGCTGCAGGCGGCCATTCGCCTCATTCGACAGTGCAAAAACACTGAAGAAGAGCGATCCAACGTGAAGATCATTTGCGCGCAGCTTCGGAAGGGTTTCTTGAACGCAAAGCCCTACATCCGAGTGCGGTACATGCTTATACTGCTTTATATTCGCATGCTTGGGTACCCCACTGAGTTTGCGCACATGGAGGTGTTAAATCTTTTGTCGCAGACCGATTTCTCTGGTGTCCGTATTGGCTATCTTGCTTTACAGCTCCTCTTCAACGAGAGCGACGAAGTACTGACACTTGTAGAGAACCGCATGATGGCTCACCTCAACGTCAGCGAATCTCTCCGGGGTGTATCACACGAGCAATTCTCCCTTATTGGCGTATCGTTGAATGCAGCAGCCAACATAGCCAGCGAGGACATGTGTCGCGATCTTCTCAGCTCTATCCTGCGTCTACTTCAGGGCACCCCGCAGCCACTCCGCAGCAAAGCCGCCTTAGCGGCGCTGCGAGTTGTCCGCAAGGCCCCGGATCAGGCGGGGTACATTTTAGAGCACTGTACGGGACTCTTTGATAGCAGCAACGAGTCTCTGATGTGTATGCTGACACTCGTGATTGAATGCCTCCAGACAGAGGCCGGTGCGAAGATGATTGGAACCTTCCGAAAGCACGCCATAGGCGCTGTGCGGGCGCTCAAGGGTCTAGCGCTTTCACCTCGCTTCACCGACGAGGACGTCAACGGCATCACGGACCCCTTTTTGCAGGTGAAGTTGCTGCATTTCATGCGCATTATAGGTGCGGGCAGCGACGTCACTTCAGAAGCCTTGAACGATGTTCTTGCGCAGGTGATCACAAACACGGAAACCTCTCACAACGTGGCGAATGCAGTACTCTATGAATGTGTGCGGACGATAAACGCCATCGAGAGCGATGATGGCCTTCGAACGCTCGCCGTCAACACGATCAGCAGGTTTCTCGACTCTGTGAAGGATAACAATCTTCGTTTCGTTGCACTCGAGACGCTGCTGATGTATTCGAAGAAAGACTTCAACGCCGTGGTGCACCACCAGACGACTATTTTGGAATGCCTGCGCGATAATGACATCTCCATCCGCCGTCGTGCGCTGGAATTGACCGTGACGCTCATCACAGTAGACAACGTTCGGCTTCTCGTACCGGACCTGATCACGTACCTCTCCCTCTGTGGAGAAGAAATGAGGAGTGATGTAGCACGACACATAGCAGATGTGATTGAAACAAATTTCCCTAGTGACATTTGGCGCGTAGATTATTCCATCCGTTTTCTCAAGGTGGCGAAGCAACATGCTCCGCTGGACTTTGGCCGTCGTCTGCTCGTGCTCCTCTCGAATGAACAGAAAGATGTGCAGGCGCGCGCAGTTGAGGCGCTGTGGGAGGAAGCGTCGTACCCGTTCGACGCCCTGCACCAATCTCGCAAGGCGTATTTCATGGTCGCGCTGTGGTGCCTAGGCGAGTACGTAGAGCTTTTGCTGGATAAGGTGAAGGGGCTGACGGGTGCCGACGTGGCGACCTGCATTAGCAATATCACAACAAACACCAACTTCACGTTAATCAAGCAATACGGGCTCACGGCGTTGATGAAGGTAGCGACGAAGTGCCCCGATGCCAAGTCTCATGCTATCGCCACATTTGCCAGCAATATGACAAGCATGGACGTCGAGCTGCAGCAGCGGTCATGCGAGTACACAGCGTTATTAACAGATTTTCCGCAGGAGGCCTCGTTTAGTTTTGGTCCCATGCCAGCCATCTGCCTCGAAGAAAACGTTGTAAAGCCAGTCGAGGTTGTGTCACTGACGCGAGCACAGCTGCAGCAGGAGACGGCCAACACTCTGGACGATCTCTTCAACTTCGACGGTGTCAGCAAGTCTGACCCCCCGGCCACGGACATGTTTAGCACACTCTCCGAATCGCCTTCTCAGGTCGCGCAATCGGCTGCTGTAGTCTCTGTCCCCCTAAATGCATCGCAGAGCTCACCGAACACCGCTAATCCTTTTGAGGATCTTTTTGACGGCTCGGGGTGCGCACCGGCTGCATCGGAGCCGCCACGGGCGGCGGGAACGAGTGCCGATTCCGTAGCAGCGCAGCCTCGGGTGATGAATGGCGTCACTGGTGTGTGTGTCTTTAACTGCGCTGACATCAAGGTACTGCTATCGGGGAAGATGGAAGGCACCACCATCTTCGCAGATCTTGTATTGCAGTCGAACCTCATCGAGGAGATTGAGCAGCTCAATTTGAGCGTTTCTGTGCTTCGAATGTGCGCTGTGGAGGTTCAACCTTTACCGACTAGTATCATTCCCTTTGGGTCAGCTACACAGCACCTAAAGGTGGACAACTCACAGAACACGGCCAAACCGCGTACCTTGGCTTTGCGCGTCAAACTATCGTATTCTGTTCACGACCAGGCTCGTGAGCAAACATTTCAGGTATCCCAAGAGCTCTAGCTGCGCGATGGAATCGCTGCGCGAGGCATGTTCTGTTTGTACATTCCTGTCATATGTTTCCAGTGTGAAGGAGTTGGGGGTGGTGGTGATGGGAGGAGGGAGGGGGTCACGGACCCCGAATATAAGGTTTAGTGCACACAACACGATGAGAGTCATCTCTGAGTGGATGTCGATCATATTCTCCTTTTCGCCGCTGGTGCGTTTCTTTCGCGCCTTCTCTGCGAGAGGGATGGAGGCGGGGGAGGGCAAGGCAGACTTACTTGCCCGCCCCCGTATCCACGAGCCATGGACTCTGCCCGTTTTTTTCCGTCCTCATAGCCTTTTCGACGACCTGCGGATGTTGTGTCATTCCTATGTGCAACGAGAGGAAGTCGTTATGTAGCGGGCTGTTGATGTTGTTCTTGTCAGGAAAACACTCCTTAGGAGGTCGCTGCCGATACCAGTGCTCACGTTCTTCTCCCCTTCCCCTTCCATACTCCCACAATCCTCTGCCCCCCCCCCCCCCCCCGGGGGGGGGCATGGAGGAGTCATGCGCCGAAAGGATTCTATTTTAGCCGTACGTTTGTATTGCCGCCATTGTTGCTTGCGTTAATACACGGAAAGCAGAACGCTTTCTTATCTCCTTGTCCCTCCCTCCCCCTCTCTCCACAGGGGGTGTAGGTATGCGACCTCCAAGAGATTCTGAATCATCTCATCCTCATGTCGGTTTTCTGCGTGTATGCAGTGAAGGGGGATTGAGGAAGCTGCGCACAAGGAGGGGTTAAGCTGCACCCCATGAAGACATTGCACAGCCCTTTATTTAATGACACAAAGGTAATGCGTGGGAATAGAAAAGTGCACTAGCCGCAACAAAATCAAGCAAACAAACAAAAAAAATAAAATAAAGCGCACGTGTTAATCTCATTCAATGATCAGGAATTCGATGTATACGTCTTTACCGCCCTCTACTCCCTGGTCGCTTACGTAGAACTTCCCTCGCTCCTCTTCACCGTTGGTGACTGTCCTTTCTACCTCACTTCTCACTCGCTTCACCCTCCACACACAAATACAACTTCTGCTATCATTTTTTTTTTTTTTTGGAATATATATTTCCGCTTTTCTCCATGTTCCTGTGACGCGGGCATCGATATCGTCACAATCTTTTGAGCGTGGCGCTGTACGTCATCTTTTCAGGTGTATATGGTGATCCGCTGGTAGTTCCCCGCCTTCCCCCCTCCCCCTTTCTCGCGTTTGATTTTTGTTACGATCAGACAAACACACACACACACACACAGAGAGAGAGAGAGAGATTCATCGTTCCATTGGATCTTTCCTCATTCGCCGAAGGATCTTCCGGTTTCACTCAGCCTCTTCTGTTGTTGCAACTCTTGTTCACATCTCCTCCTCCCCCCCCTCCCTCCTTCTTCAGCATGACTCAGGAAGACCAGGTCAAGGCGACGGAGGAGTACGATTATGATCGCGAGCTCTACCGCTGCCCCATCTCTTGGCCAATTACATCCGACAAGCCAAAGATGACCAAGAAGGTGTACTCACTCATCAAGAAGTCGGTCACAGCAAACAAAAAAAAGGGCATTGTCAAAGGCATCAAGGATGTCACCAAGGCTGTTCGCAAGGGTCAAAAGGGAATTCTTATTCTCGGCGCTGATGCTTCTCCCTACGACGTTGTGGGGCACTTCCCTGTTATGGCTGAGGAGGCGAAGATTCCGTACGTGTGGGTGCCCTCGCGTCAAGACTTAGGCACTGCCACGCAGTGCAAGCGTGCTACGTCTGTAGTGCTGTTAAAGGTGAATGAGGAGCTCAAGTCCAGTTATGATAAGATTGTGCTCGCCATCGAGGATCTGAACTCGGAGGAATAAACAACGTAGTCGACAAGGTGCTTTGGCAAAACTACTTGGCCTATTCGGCTCATGTGAGGTTGCCCCCCTTTTCCGACGCGGTTAAACGCGATGCAGCGACAACTTCTGTTTTTGAAAATCAGAGTGCGAATACAGGGTGGCAGGAAAGGGGGGGGGGGCAAGGAGGCGCTGCTGTGTTTTACCAAGGGACAGATTTCGTATTCGACTCATCCTTTCCTGTGATGAAGTGTCGCATCGAAAGTGAGAACAGCAGCCCCCTGCCGCCCCTCCCCCCCCCAAAAAAAAAAAATACGTATAGCTAGAAGGTGAATTCAAATGTGTGCGAACGTTTAACAGGGGTGGGGATAGATGGGGGTGTCCACGTGCCTGATCGCAGGTTAGTGACCCCCCCTTCCTCCCTCCCTACCTCCACTTCCACATAAAGGCGTGTTTAGTCGGCCCCCTTTCTCGCTCCAACATTTCGTACACCGCATGTTTCTCTCCACGTTTTTTTTTTCAGCTGCCACATTTCGCGTGTGGAAGGTATGAAAGAAATAACAAAACCGAAAGGAGCGATAGAGAAAGGTCTGTTATACACGTTGTCTCGACGGAGATACAGCGACAAAACGGTTACTTGATGCACTTCGTGTTTGCCTGCGCGTCTCTGCGTTTTCTTATGTTGTTGAGTCTGTGGACACGGGTTCTCTCTTCTTTGTCTTTTTTTTTAATGTTAAAAAAAAATTGTTTCTCTTGTCGTTGGTGTTCTTCTTTGCGTCTGGGTTGTGTCAGGAAACACACTATCCTGGGCAATGAGAAGAGATGATCCGGGAGGGAATGCCGTCTCCGTGCACACACAAAAAGATTTTGTCGCTCTGTTTGTTTCTTTTTTTCGTGTGTGTGTGCGTGTGTGAGCGGAAAGTGAAGCATTATCTTTTCTTCACTATATATATATAGTGTTAACTTTGGCGATTTAACTGTCAATCAAGTACCACCCTTACGAATATAAAATGTTGGTGTTCATCCACAATGATGCGTACAATACGCGCACCTCACGCTGGAGTGAAACCTCAACTGTGATGAGCCATCAGCTCCTTTCGGTTATCGCCGGAACCCTGCAAAGGGTTAAACGAGGCATCCTCCACACGCAGTAGAGTCTGCTCGTGCCTTCGAGACCGATTGAATCTCTCTCCTCTGTGCCAGATAGCTCTGCACCGCTCATCCATATGAGGCGGTGTCCCACTCCCCCTTACTGGCGTTGATGTAGAAATATGTCCTCCTCCACTGAATTCTGAGACGCGATGTTCTCAAGATGCCACGCTTTTGTGTGTGTGTGTGTGTGTGTGTGTGCATTTCTATTCCAACGTGTATGTCATGCTCTTGTTTGAGGCTTCTCTCCACTGCTCTCCGCACTTTTTCTCTTCCCCTTCTCTTCCTGCAACGCACGTTTCCCCGGTGGTTGTGTTGATTAGCTACCAATCAATAAGGCTCTATCACGCGTGTTTGGTCTACTGTCTCAGTGCACAGACACGTACCGTTGAAAAGAAGTGCAGTGCGTACAATATAGCGGCTTGTTCCTCTACGAAGAAACACCTATCTCTTTGTTTCTTCCTCTTGCGGCATGGGGGCAGCCGAGAGGCTGATCTGAGGACGAAACTCTCGTCGGTTTTGTACGTGGCAATGGAGTTCTCCCTCGTCATGTCTGCCGCGCCGAGCCGGTTGTGGTACATCGAGGGTGATGTGGTCAAAGTGCGACTGTGCATTACTTGCGTACCCGAGGCGACACCGGTCGGTCACCAGGAGGTGGTACCCCCTACCGTGTGTGCAGCAGCACAATTACTTCTCCATCGATCCCTCAGAGTCGGAGGCAGGCGAGACGGATATGTGTGTGGACCTACTGGAGGCTGAACTCGCAGGGCTCGTCGAGCTGGACACTAGTGTCATGAAGCCTCTCAGCTGGCCGGCCGCCGAGGATGGGAAGGGCTTACACCAAAGCACGCATTCTGGGGTTACTGCTTCCGCGGTAGCGTACACACTCTACAGCACCGGTAAAAAAAAACTCCGTGAGGGAATGAAACTGAAGCGGAATGAATCAGCTGCGATAGAGTTCATCTTTCGCCTCCCGGAGGGATGTCCGTCAACATTCAAAGGCCGGGCCGCTGACTATCGACATGATATTACAATATCCGCATTCTGGTACGCGGCACGGTCGGCCTACTCGGCGAGGGCGGCCACTCCGCACTTATGTGCGGTGAGGGTACCACTGACAGTCTTTAATACGGTTGCCAGTGTAGTTCCACTGCCCCTAAGGTCACTTTTCCCCCTTCCCCCCACCGCGGCGCTCGTGGCTGAGGAGTTCTTCTTTAAAGCTTTGTCCCTCCCCGCAGTCCCGGGGCCCTCAATAGCGGCACCACTGATGGATGTCATGTTCCCCGAGGAAGCACAGCTGCGGACATCTCTTACTGTACGGCGCGACGCGAAATCACTGATACCGTCTTCTTTAGTTTCTCAAAGGCACCCTGTGTCTCTCATGATGCCATACTTGGGCGTCAACGTCCTCCGAGTAGACCTGCACTCCTCTCGGGTGGCCCTCGGCGACTACCTCCAGGGTGCGCTAACCGTCATGGAGCCAGATCCACTGCCAGACAGTACCCCAATAGACCCACAACTGCAACGCCCGCAGCTTCATGAGGCTCCAGTCCCAGTGTCCGTCCATCTTTCCTTGGAGGTGCTCGAGTGCGTTACGCCGGAGTCTGCCATGTCCGTGCAAAACGCCAGCACACAGGATACTAAAGCCCACGGCTTCGATAATTTTGTTTGCATGGACAAACGTGTGGTTCATAGTGCTGAATTTACTGTTCTCGATACGCTGTGCGTTCCATTTGAGTTCTTTTTGCCTGTGGGATTTTTGCCAACCACGACCATCACGGACGTCACCATTTTTCTGTGGCAACTTCGCGCCGAAGTAACGGTCGTCACGCGCGAGGCGCTCTCTCTCACAGCAACACCGGGAGTCGATCGACTTGGGCCCCTTCTAGGATTGATCGAAGGGGTCTTTCCTCTGCTTGTGATGCCTCCATCAGTGCCGTGCGCAGTGCGTCAGGGTCCAGTGTGGTCATGAAAAAAAAAAAAACATAGATCGTATCACACTGTAGGTTCTTTGTCGCAGCTCTTTTCTCCCTCCACTCCCTCTGTCTGTCTGCGCTGCACATCAACATTCCTCCCACTGCTCATGTTTATTACTCATTGACATCCGCGGTTGGCCGACTGTGGCTCTGGGAGCATGTTTCCGGCCCCGTCGTGCACCAACAGCTGCTGAGGGTGTCTCATGCGGAGCCATAGGTGTCTCGCTTCGTTCAAAGACCCTCTAGCATGATGTTTTCTCTCCCGACTTTCTTGTCTCAGTCGTGTCTTTGCGGGCGCACCCTTTTTTTTCTCTGCCCGCCTTTCCTACTCCTATCGTTTCCCCGCCTCTTTTTCTCGGCGCCTTTTTGCCTAGGTTTGCTCACCTTCCGCAACTCGCCCCTCCCCCCCCCCACCCACACACACACTCCACTGAAGCTTGACAAAGCGAGTTCGAGACACGTACGCCGGTGTGATTTCCATGGAAACCTTCGAGACTCGCGCTAGGAGAACAGAGGACTATCCGCTGCATGTCCTGCAGCGTAGCAATAGGACCCTGGCGATAGTTGGCGAAGCGGCAGTAGATGCTTTACCCATGGGAGGTGAAGGGTACACAGACCACTTAGTCACGTCGTCCACGGAGCTAGAGCCCTTTTTGACGAGCCTTCCAGAATCAAACATACCGTTCAAGTGGTGCGCACGGGTTACTTGCTCGGTGTCGAGAAAGTTAAGGCAGCACTGCCTCCTTTTAAAGCTTCTGTCGCGCGATATCACAGCCTCCGCTCTTTTAGACAGAGTCCCTAGTGACACCAACGCGGTGGATACAGTGTGGACCGACGTGAGGACATCTACGCAGTTGTGGGAAGCTTCTTCTGCGGACGCTGGCACCGAAACAATACACGTTCATCTGATGAGCGTGCCTGAGGTGCCAGAGACGATTTCTTGCACGTTGGATGACATGCCTTGCGCGTGCTCTACGGGGCCGGCGTGTAGTGGGGTCACCACTCGGGTTCTTCTGGGGGACTTTATCAGTGATATTGTCGCGCAGGTGGAGCAGCTTTTCAATGAGTTGCTCAGCGATGAGGCAGGCCGTTTCTCTGACACGGAAGTGTGCTGGCCGGCTCACATGCGCTTCCCTGTGAACGTGCACACCCGCGACGACGCGAGGCGGCGGGCGGAGCACGCAGCTCTGCTGCTGCCCCATCAATCTCTGCTGTTTCATGAGGATGCTATTCAGGCGTGGTCGACATGGGAGGACTTGGTTCAGCAGCACGAGTCGAAGGCGGCTTTTCACTTCCGTACCGGCGAGACCTGGGAGCGGCACCTGGTCACCTCCCCGCACCGTGAACTGGCGCCTGGGCTGCAGCCGTCGATCACTGGTGCTGAGACATATTTAATCTCTGGTGATTATGATTATTACCATTACCGTGTCGACGGTTTCCGCGACGATGGTTGGGGCTGTGCCTACCGAAGTTTGCAGACGGTTCTTTCCTGGTTTCAGCATGCGGGTTTTATGCGTGCTGCCATCCCAACGATCCGACGCGTTCAGGAAATTCTTTTCCAGATAGACCCCGACAAAGCAGACAAGAAAAACTTTGTCGGCTCGCGCGACTGGATCGGCAGCTTTGAAGTTATGCTGGTGCTGCAACATTATATGCCAGCTCTCGAGTGCACCATCAAGCGCATCGAAAGCGGAAAGGACCTAGACACTGACTCCTCAGTGCAGATGCTTCTAAAAGAGCACTTTCATAGCCCACGCGCCGCTCCGGTAATGATAGGGGGCAGTAGCTATGCGCATACTATCCTTGGCATCCACGTTAACGTCCATACGATGGAGGCCTTGTACTTGATTCTCGATCCTCACTACTCCGCTGACCCCACAAACATCAAGACAGTCATAAAGAAACGGTACCTTGGCTGGAAGCAGGCAGCAAAGTTTTTTGAGGCGGGCAGCTGGTACAACTTGTGCATCCCACGGGCAGAATATTTCGATCCCCGATAAGCAAGTATTTACTTGCATCTGAGGCGTGCCTGTGTGTACTGTCGTGATAACATATCATCATCATCTTAAACTGTACATGTTTCATCTCGTCCTCGCCCTTTGGAGAGAGAAACAAATTGATGGTGGCGAATCGCATTGCAGAGCCTGAGAGACAAATGTCCTTGAAAAAAAAAAGAAGGTGGCTTTTCTAGGGCTACGTAGATGTTGTCCTGAGTGAGGTCGCATAACTCATCGCGACGATGTGATATGGAGGACGTAGGGCTAGTGTTTGGCTATGGTCCTACATGCAGACTCTGCAGAGCCTTGATAGTTCTCTTTTTCGGCTTCTCTCTCTAGCAACATCACTTCGAGTACTCCTCTCAACCTGTTCTTTGGTCTGACTCACACTGCACGGGGTTCCGTCAATATATATATATTTGCAACACCTACTCACACGGGTGTCACTCTTTTTTGTCTGCCCCTATCCATAACCCGGGGATCTTTCACCCATTTTTTGATCATCAATACGTAAATCTACATACATATATATACATATACATATATATATATATATATGTGTGTGTACCGTGTGCATTTCTGTGATGCATACGACTCCATTTTTTTATCTTATTCATGAAGAAACGCTGAGTCCGCCATTTCTTGCCACTCCTTTTTTTTTTCTAGCGTGTCTGTGAAATCACCACAGTTCATTATGCTCCGCCGTGTTGCCACCAAGACGACTGTGGCTGCTGCTGCGCCTCTGTTGGCCAGCACCCGCGCCTACAACATGTTTGTCTTCAAAGACCCTGTTCGCCGCCCGCAGCTTTCCCCCGAAGAGCGAGCGAAGGTGAAGATCAACTACGCTGAGTGGCCTGAGGAGTTCCGTGACTTCGACCCTGAGGACCCTTACAAGAATTCGCCCGAGATTATTGAGGGCCTCAGCAGCTGGAATCTTTTCCTTTGGGGTGTCGAGTGCGCCTTTATTTATCAGTTCTATGAAGTGGTTTTCCCCAAGAGTATTTGAATATCTAGCGACATGCACTAGGAGAGGGGAGAGAAGATGAAAAAGTTTGGTTGCGCGCACATACGATTTAGCCCCCCTCCCTCCTCCCTCCTCCCTCCCCCGGCTGGAGGGCTCGTGAGTGTTGTATGTCCTCGAGCACCTCTGGACTCGACATGTGACACTACGCGAGCGGTTGGAATGCCCCGCACCTTGCAATTTTTTTCGTTTTCCTGCTTCAAACTCTTCAAACTCTTTTAGGAAAGTCTTTCCGTGACTGACACACGACAAAGTCACCGTAAAGCACCGCCGAGAGCGGGGCGGGGTGGGGGCCGGAACACTGCGGTGTAGTGTAGTGTATTGTGTGCACGCATCTGCCTCCCACAAGGAGGCTCAGTGTGCTCGTCACATCAGTAACTTTACTGACCAGTGGCGCGGGAATGTCCGGGTGACTCTCTCGGGCAACACAAGGCGCGTGTCTTCAGGTGATGATACGATGTTGTTGCTCTTCTTTTTCGTTGTTTCTTCCTGTGCGTGAGTTTGTCTGTACGTGTGCCTAGGTGAGTGTAGTATGTAGTAGCGAAACACCAGATAATAATGGAAAGAAACTATATATACCAGAAGGGTGCACATGTGCACAGGGAGTGTAGCTCCCACACCGAAAAAAGAGCTCCATGCCGTAGTGCTGAAGTCGCCGCCACAAATCAGAAGTCAGGCACAGAGAGAGAAAACACGCGAGCGTGAGTGCAATCTTTCTCCGGTGTGGGCACGATGCGACATCGACTAGCACCTTGGGTAATGTTGCGTCCACCAGACTACCGAAGTTTTGATGCGTCGCTTTTATTGGGGCCGTCGATTTTGGTTGCACGCGCTTTAGCGGAGTACTTCTAATGCCGAATTTCTCTCATGGGCTTCGTACCCAGGTGCTGTGTGTGTAGCGAGTGTTCTCTAGTTTACCACTTTTCCCTATTCGATCCTCCCTCTGAAGCGACCATCTGCTGTGTGTGTGTGTGTGTGTGTGTGTGTGTTTTCTGAACTGTCGACGGGATGGAGGTGAGCAGTTGAGAGCATCGTCCAAGTTTGCATCTTCTCAGCTGTTCGCATTTCGCCAAAACAGGTGGTGCGTTTTGCAATAATCCGCCCATTTCACTTTTTTTTTTCCTATGGAGGAGGGTAGGAGATCTCTTCCGTACAGCCCTCGTGCCTCTCGCCCGCTTTTCCCTAGTGAGAGAACATCTCATCATAAAGTTTCTCCCTCTTTTGCCTCACGAGGAGGCACACACCCAAAGCGTACGTGTGTGTGTGTGTGTGTCCCGTGTGGTTACCGGAACAAAGAGATTTTTCATATCTTCGATTTTAGTTTTAGGTAGGTGCACTTGCCGGGTCTTTTTCATTCTTGTCGCGGAAGTGGTGCCGTCACTCGCGCATCTCTCGTGTTGTTTCCCCACTTCTCCATTTCTCATTCGATCTGAGAAATTGACCACCTCGAAAATTTTAGCGAGAGGGGGGATGCAACGATTACGCACCCCGATGGCGCTGCGATTTTTGCAGTTCAGAAACCCTGGCCACTGGGAGTCACTGCAACTGTATTCACTAGCCACGAACGCTAGACACCTTTGTATAAGAGCCACTAATGGACTTTGTGCGTCATCCAGTGGGTCAGACAACGTGTGCTCGTCGAGCTCAACACCTCTGAACGCCAAAGAAGATTCCGTGGGCTCCAAGAAAAGTTTGTCGATGTCGCAGACGCCGCGAGAGGTTCCTCAGGCTATTTTCTCTAAGGAGGAGACTTCTAAATCAGCCGAAATGGAACTCCCGCACACTGTAGCCACGCCGCTGAAGGGAGGCGCACAGCTCTCGATGAGCGATGCCTTCGCGCAGCCGCCGTCAGTACATTCGTCGTCCCCACCTCCACCGTCGGCGCCGCCGCCGCAGGACAGTCTTCCTCGCCGCCTTCTCGCGTCTTGGCAGCAAGGGGTGGTGGCTAGCATTGGCGCCGTAATGGGCATCGGGTTTCTTGTGTATTTTTTATACATCCCTGTGAAGGAGGACACAGTACACCACACTGCTGTCGTTGCCTCTGAGGCGTTGGCGGACTCGCGGCTGAAGGAGCAGGCGGTACAATTGACCAAAGATGTGTTGCTGGAGGTGCTCCGCAATCCCAAGTCTCTCGATGCCACCGTGGATGTTGTGGTCGAGCTTCTAGCACGGGAGGAGACGAAAATTGCGATTTCTTCGCTCCTGCAATCACTATTTGAGGATCACTACACTCAGGAGGTCACGAAAAAGTTTGTATTGCGAGTTGTGCAAGATCCTTGGATTCAGGATCAGCTTCAGATGATTACCGAGGAGCAAGTGCGCAAGCTACTCAACAACAACGCAATAAAGACCGAGTTGTCCAAGTTTCTCCTCAAGTCTGCGCTGGAGTCGCTAGAGAAGCCACAGTTGCACTACGAGGTGGCGAAAGCCGTACGTCATTCTGTCGCGTCGATTGCGAACTTCTGGTGGAATTGAGACTTCTTCGCCTTTCACTGATTTTGTCTCTCACGTGAAGTGGTTTTTGGCTCCTGCGATGTGCTCGTAGAGGATGGGGATGGTGAGGTCTCGCTGTGTACTCGGCGGCTTTTGTTCTCCGGGGAGAGACGAGCAAGTTCTCTCGTCTTCTTTCTGTGCTCGAGTGGCACACACCTCAGACCGCTAATGTTCTCTTCAAGTTCTCTTTTTTCTTTCCTGACGAACTTGTCATTAATTACTCGCTCGTGCTTCTTCCGCATGTTGCGTGTTTTCTGTGTATTTTGCCTTGTGTTTGCGTTTGTGTGCCTACGTCTTCATTTTTTTTTTCCTGTGTGTATTGTGTAAGGAAGAGATGAGATGGAGTCCGCTGATCGACCCATCGAAATGGTTTGAAATTCTTTTCGTGGACCACATGAAACACTTCAAAGTATATGCTTCAACATCCTCGAGAGGTTCGCGCGAGTTGTCGTCTCAACTAGCTCCCTCTGTGCTGCCTGCGCATCTCGTACGAGTGCTCATCGTCTTGGCGAATGACTGGCGGGGCACCCACAACCGACAGAGTCACTTGCTGCCTTTGCTGTGCAGCGTCTTTGCTCCTCGAGGGTGCGTGCTATCTCTTCTGCAGGTTTGTTTGTGACACGTTGCCCATGGGAGTGCTTCTTTCACCGTCGATGCTTTCGAGTATTTTCTCATCTCTTTTTTTTTTCTGTTTTGGGGAGTGAGGGACGACGACGACGTCCCCTTTTTTATGATGAGAAAAAAAATCCGGTCCCCGCGCACACGAAATGGGCGGTGAACTGGCGTGTCCACTGGTATAGATGAGAAATTCCAAAAAAAAAAGAAGGGAGATTTACATCTATTTCTTTTTCAAAAAGAAGTGCTTTCTTTACACCAGCTTGCCCTCAACGAGGCACAAGACCTAACTATTCCACCGCTGCAACCCTTTCCACTCAAACCATCCTCTGTTTTTCTATCCCGCGCGACCAGTCCACTAGCCTGTGAACCTACTGTCATCAAATATCTCCAAAACGACGGAAATGTCAACCTCCTCCTCGAGTCCCATCGCGGCCGACTTGCACCTCAAGTTCGTCCATCAATTGGACAGCAACACGCAATGGAAGGCGCAGCATCTCAAGATGAATGGCATATACTGGGGACTCAGTGCACTGGAGTTGCTTCATCGGCTGGACTATGCTCCAAAAGATGTCATCAATTTTGTTCTCTCTTGCTACAACACTGACGGTGGTTTCGGAGGAAATACAGATATGGATTCTCACCTGCTCCACACAATGTCGGCCGTGCAGTTGTTGTGCATGTTCGACGCGGTGGAGCACATTGACGTTGAGCGCACGTGCCGCTGGATCGCATCGATGCAGCTGCCTGACGGTTCTTTTCAAGGGGATGAATGGGGTGAGGTAGACACGCGCTTTTCCTACATTGCTCTGAGCTGCCTTCGCCTGCTGGGGCACTGCGACTACGTGGATGTCGAGGAGGCCATCAACTTTGTTCTGCGGTGCCGGAACTGGGACGGAGGCTTCGGTGTTTCACCTGGAGCGGAGAGCCACGCGGGGCAGATCTTCTGCTGCGTCGGCGCGCTCTGCGTAGCAAATGCACTCGATCGCATCGACAAGGATCGCGTGGCGGCCTGGCTGGCCATGCGCCAGCTTCCCTCTGGCGGTTTGAATGGACGACCGGAGAAGAAGGCGGATGTGTGCTACAGTTGGTGGGTGGTTTCTTCTCTCTCGGTCCTTGGGCGCACAAGCTGGATCGATAAAGACGCCCTTTTTCGGTACATTCTCAGCTGTCAGGACACACAGGATGGCGGCTTCTCCGATAAGCCGGGGAACCAAGCAGATGTGTACCACACATTCTTCGCCCTCTGTGGCCTTAGTCTTTTAGGCTACGAAGGGTACAAACTGAATGCGATCAACCCCGTGTACGCGCTATCCTATGATGTGTTGGATCGCCTGGGGATCGAGCCGAGGCACGGCTCGCAGGTTGGGCGGCACCCGTCACAGTAGCGATCTCACGCATGTGTGTTTGCAATAGAAATTCCCAGCGCTGCTTCTGTCGTGTGAATATCTTGTTTGTTAGGGTTGACTTCGGTGGTTCCCTCACCTCGTCTATCTGCCGGTGTTGCTCAGCTATAAAGAAGCTCCGTGAAATATTGATGCATCTGCAGTTCGATTGACATAGGACGCTGACACAAACCTGCAGGAAGAGGATTGGTTGCTTGTGCTCGACGGGTGAGCGGGGCGGGGCGGGAAGGGGAGGGGAGGGGGGATTGTCAGGAGACTTTTCTTCAGCCGATCCTGTGAGGATATGTTATATTATATCTGGATCACAATACATGAGGCTCTGGTGATGCTCAAATGTACCCCGTTGTGGCCAATGGAATGTGGCTGAACTGCGGCGCTTCTCTGCCGATGCATTTTCATGGGTTCCCCCAGCGCGCGCGCTGGTGAGGACGGAGCTGATCAGGGAATGGAAGACTGACAACTACGTAGTTGTTTCACAACCCCTCCCCCCCCTCCTCTAGTCCTGTCGCTTTCACGTCTTTGAATCACCCTATGCGTGATCTCAACAGAACTCCACACTTATTCGCGCGGGGTACCAACATGGAGCCTGCGCGAACTCCCAGTATCTCGGAAACACTGTAATCGGATTTCTGCCAAGTGTGGGGTATGCCAGAGCACACATGATCGCCCTATGAAGAAGAAAAGGGGTTATGTCGTCGCGATAAAGGTGTGATCCCTAGGAACGGTGGTGCCCGTGCGCTGGCCCTGCACTGGGTCAGATGTGTCTTCTTTCACTATCCCGGCGTCTGCTAATTCGTCTGAAGTGGAAAGCATCAATGAAACGAAACAATTTTGCAGCCAGAAAAATAACTGTTGCATACGCGCCTATTGATGTCACTATCCTGTGAGTTTTTGAAAAGGATAGTCGAAACACCCCTGCGAAAGGCGCTTTTTTTAGTCATGTTGCGTAGGCTTTGCATCAAAAATCTACTCCCTTGTATTTTAGATTGATTTCCCTGACTGCAGCCTTGATGCGAGTGTTACGCCTTGTGCTCCTACACGTCAAACCTCACATGAGCCGCAGTGTACATCTTCGTGTTTCAAGCCACTTTGTGTACCCCAGCAGTGAGAATTTCGCCGAGAAATTGGTGTAGGCGTTGACTCGTTGACCTTTTCTGCCTCCACCCGTGTGCGCATACGCGAATGAGCACAGTAAAACACGCGTAGCGCCAAACATAATGTTTTGTGCTCTGGTGACGCACACCCCAGCAAGCTTGCTCTGTCCCACGACGTTCGAGATTCACCTCTACTTGGAGGTATTCTTTAACTTTTTTATGTGAGCCGTATGTCGGTGAACGTTTTCTCATGCCCTCGGCTACTCAGTCGTCGTGTGTGTATGTGTATGTGTATGTGTATGTGTATGTGTATGTGTATGTGTGTCGATAATTGATACTCCCTCGACCAAAACATTTACCCCCCCCCCCACACACACACAAAGAGCTACTCCAAGCACATCCCCATACGAACAAAAATAGCGACACGTAAACTTCGAGGGCACAGAAAAGCCAAATGACTCTCGCAGCCAGACCTGAAGACACTCAAGCCCACTCAATCTCTTTTTTCTCACCATCTCAATCTTTTTCCTACCTCGCAAGGCGCCAGTCTATAGAAAATCGCACATGCAAAGACATACTCCGGAGACAACGTTAGGAGAGCTGAACAAAACTGCCTCGATTCCCAGGCGAATAATTCGCGTTTTTTTTCTTTTTCCCTGTGCATTTACCAACTATCATTTTTTGATTCCCCTCTCAAGATGACCATGTGGCACATGCGACGGCAGCTAGGCAGTTGTCTGAGGCGATGGGCAAAGCCGATCCTCACGTCTCGTGTGACAACACCCTATATGTGCAGCTCAACATCTGCATTACGGGGCACCTCTGCTCCGACAGCCTTACCCATCAGTCTCTCGTACACGTGTCATCTTCTAGACTCAATCTGCAATGCGCAGCAACCGGCCGCACTGAAGCGAAAACGCGTTTGCGGGGCTATTGAAAAAATGGAGTTTTCAGTGGTAGATAGCTTTACGGCCACCACTGCCTCTTTGACGACTCCGCAGAGGCACGAATTTATGCGACGTTGGCTGGTTAGCTTAGCTGCTGTGGTCAAGTACCTTCCGCGCCACGAGAATTCTCTTTTCACGTCTCGAGACATCGAGGCTGGCCGCTTCTCGTCGCGCTCACCCCGGCGAGAGCGCCATGACACGGATGGGAATGGAACGTGGTCTGGTGCCTCGCCATACTTCTCTCTCATGACCGGGGATCTCTTATGTCTGTGTCTGCGGGAGTGTGCAATGAACGCTCCAAGTACCGGCCCCGTTGTGCTGCGAGAGCTGCTACTGTGTGCTGTGAAATTAGAACTGGGTGAGCTCGAGGTGCTTCAGCACATTATTCACGCCCTCACTGATACGGATTTATGTCGTCAGCAGACAACTTCAGAGCAGGTGGAGCTTCTAAATAACGTCTCGCTTGCAGTCAAGCGCTGTAAGCTACCCCTCCCACGCTTGGATCGCGTTCTGTGTGCCTTGGCAGCGGCTGAGCTGAGTCCTCGCGAGAATCTCTTGATTCTTTCTGCTCTTCATCGTCTTCAGCACAGTCACGCGGTCGACGTTGTCGCCTCTGTGTCACGAAAAGCTTCTACACAGACTGGCAAGTATAATATTAAAGATGTGATCTACGGACTGGAGGTGGCAGCCCTGCTTCCCGGCTGTAACGATCTTTTTGTTGCCGGCTTGCTAACACGCGCTGGTGCATTGGCGCCAGACACGTCGCCAAAACAGCTGGGTGCCGTGTGCAAGTATGTGGGACTACTCAACCCTTCACGCCGGCAGAATACGCTGGCTTATTCCTGTGGGAGAGAGCTGCGTGCGCTTTTACCGTTATTGGTAGAAAGGGCAGAAAAGCTACTAGGACAGTTCTGTTTCGCGGAGGCACGCTATGTGCTCCGCTGCTTTCGCGAGCACAAGGTTCGCCATTCGCTGATCTTCTCTCGTCTAACCACTATCATAGGAGACGACTAACGAGTTGCCAAACAGGGTGGTCAGAAGCAGTGGATGCTGTGGCAATTTTGTTTTTGGTGTGACGGCCAGGGTATAACATTGCTTTACATGAGCGCTGACGAGGGAGAGTTGTATCAAAAGGCGTGGGTGGGAAAGAGAAATCCATCTTTTTTTTTTTTCTTTTCTTAACAGGAAAGCTTCACGTGTACATGACTGCTTACCAAAACACATGACAGGCATATATCACTATCAACAGGTGCAAGTTACGAAGGGGTTTAAAGTTGTATTCCTGTGCACCAAGTCGCAGTCCCCTCGAAAGAAAAAGACCGTCTCTTCTTCTGTTTGTTTGATTTACCCGGGCGTATTCAACAGGAGGTCGTCGTCTTCCCCCCCCTTTCCCTGGGGGCAGGCGACTGAGCGGGAAAAACGAAAAATAAAAATGTTCCGTGGTAACATTATTGGTCAGAGAAAGACTCGTTTGTCAATCGATGTGGTTCCGCTGCTTCAGAGCCAAGGGACACAGCAACCTCTCCCTTGCGCATCTGAGTTCAATGCCATCACACCACACGGCACCCCCCATTACGGTCGGGAACACGAACAAGGCTTTTGCATGCTCCTTTTTACCGTCTCTGCTCCTTTTCCGTCATATATATATTGTCTCCACCTCTTTTCCCTCTCGCTATTTTATGGAAATTTGTACTTAAAACACACGTGAGCCTCACCCGCAGTAGCTTGGAGAGGTTTTCTCTCTGTATCGGGCACTTCCTAAAGTCGCCAATACAAGCTGGTTGTTGTCATCGCCTTGTATCAGGAAAATATCTGCTGTAGAGTAACGCAGGAGGGAAACCGAAAGGGCTCCACCTGAAGGAATTCGAAATCAAGCCAGCGACAATGGAGAACACTTCCTCTCTCCTTGCCGAGTCTACGGAAACGGATCCTCTCTTAGACCGCCTCCAAGGGCATTATGTACGACAGAATGACGCGGTCGCGGCGCAGACGCGGAAGCACATGAGTCACGGGCTCCAGGAGGCTGCAGCGTACTACAGCAGCCTCCCCGTAAGTCTAGAGCTTATTTCAGGCGACACGGCTGGCCTCTTTGATGAAGTACAACAGTTGCTCGAGTCTCAATGTAAGCAGAAAGCGATTACTAGTCGTGGAGTCGCATTGCTGCAGCGCATCCGAGCGCAGGTGAACCGAGAGTTGCGAGCGTCTCTGTCGTACATTGAACAAGGCTACACATCTGGTTTTGAGAAACTGCTTCGGGCGTCTGAGCTGAGGGAGGGTTCAGTGTCACCTCCCAAAGCGTCAGCGTCTCCCTCAATCCCTTCGGCGCCCGCCACAACCGCGCCAACCCCACGAAAAAAACAGTCAGATGCGAGGGAAGCGTCAGTGGAGCCCACTGCTGTGGTGTCACCGCCGTCGTCGCATCTAGCTCTGAGGGAAGTCTTCTCAGGGTTCCTTGGTACGATAGCCGAGTCGCTGGCGGTTCTTATGCAATGCGAAGTTGTGCGCATATACCTCTACGACACCCATTCGTGCCTACAGTGCGTAGCGCAGTTCCCATATCGCGCCACACACGCCGATCCAATGCACTCTCACTATCTCGCCCTTATGGCAGCGCGTGAAGTTCACGACATTGTGTGCCGTGAACGTATCGCCGTGAATGGCAGGCTCAGCGGAGCACAGACCACGAGCAGCAGTAGTGAAGGCGCGTCCGAACACAATTTTGACGGTGAAAATTCGTTCAAGGGACCGGAGGATATTCGCACGTGCCTGCTTGTTCCGATTTTCTCTCCGCAGGGACTGGGAAAGTCGTACGGAATGATACACGCCGTCAACAAACAATTTCCCAGCGCCCTAGGGGTGCAGGCAGAGGGAGTAGCCGAGGATTCTTCCCTTGGATTTAATGCGGATGACGAGGTGGTGGCGTCGGGCGTTTCTCGTGTGATCGGAACCATCGTTAGTCGCTATCCTTTTCATTTTTTTTTCGCCAATGATTCTGGCGAGAAACTGCGCCGTAGGGCCTTCCCTGGAGACACTGAGGTGCTCAGTCTGACAGCGCATCTACCGCCAGTCCTCCAGGACGAAGTGAAGGAAGCGACCAATGTCGCTCAGCAAGCGATGTCCTGCCTTTCGCCGATTCTTGTGTATCGAGTATCCATGAAAGCTCTTTACGAAAAGCGTCTGTCGGAAGGAAACGGACATCGGCGTAGGATGGCTCAGGTCCGGCCCCGCGCAGGCACAGTCCCATCGGTGGAGTTTAATTTGCGGTGCATGAACGAGTTGTGGGAAAAAAGTCGAGGGGACAACATTACCCTGCACACCGAATACCGTATCCTGCAGGAGAAGGTGCACCGTTGTCAACTTCTTTTACGGAATCTACTAGATGGTGTCGCTACCGCACGTGCCATGCCGCTTAGCACTGACGTCGCGCAGTACCTACATAATATAGAGATGTACGGGCGCAGCGAACGAACAGAGCGTATGGCAGCGTACGTGTCAGAGAAAATGCTAGCGATCCCAATTTCTTCTGCCAGGCAGCTGGAAGGCACAGGCACGGGTACCAAGAATCATATGTTTATGTCAGCTAGTGATGACGAGATCCGCCACATGAGTGACGCTGAGCTACGGACGCTGCGGAAAAACAACACTCGCCTCAACACAATGACACCTTCATCGCTGCACTTTGAAGGGCCCGGTGGCGTTCGCGGCTACACCAGTGATCCAGTGCAGAAAAGGCAGCAGGTGCGCTTCATCGACGAGCTCCGGAAACTCGCAGAAGAGAAGCCGCTCACTGTGATGTCAGTCCGCAAAGGAAACCCTCGACGACAAGCACACACACCTTCGCTCCCGCATGTTTCTCACGGGGCAGTCGCGAACGCCCGGATTTCATCAAAACGGTATCTCACTGAAGATGAGCGTCCGTTCAAGTTATGAATAGTGGCCGTAGGCAGAGATGGGACATGGCCCCTTTTCTTGCCTCCCCCACCCCCAGCGATGTGATGTAGACGAGTTCCTTGTTATATGACAATGTGTGTCGTCTAAAAGCTGGAAGGGGGAGGTCAAGGTATTGATGTTGCGGCGTGGCAGGTGGAAAGGGATACAGAGAACTTCGCTCCCTTTCACACACAAGGAGTTCACAGTCTAACAGGCGATTATGTACATTAAGACCGCATTGACACAGTCTGCGGAGTGCTGGGGTGTAAAGAAAAAAAAAACGTGATTCCTACACATGCTGGAGGGCACCCTCCCCCTGGTGAATTTCAAAAACGCGCTGTCGCTTTCTTCAATGTTTTTTTTTTTTCATTTGCACAATTTCCCTCGGGTTTGTCGTCTTACGGCGCGGTCCGCTTCGGTTAATAAAGGAGGAGTTGCAATGCAAGCATGAAAACAAAGAAAGGGGGGGAGTCTATGCTGCACCAGTCACGCACAGAGTACAACAACAGCAGCAAAGAAGATTTCGTCTTACGCGTATTTTCGCACACACACACAAAAAGGGGGGATCGTGTTAGAAGAAGACGTCCAGCTGAGGCGAGGTACTCGCTCTCACGTTTTCAGTGGAGAGGAGATACGAACAGTCAATGTACTTTATGAAGCTGTGAAAGGGAGAGGGCCCTCAGCAGGACATGTGCGTTGCGCATCTTCCACAATGTCTCCTCTCCTTCAAAGACAATGTGCGCACAGGTAGACCATACGCGCTCAAAATTGCATACATTCACTGAGGCGCATGCTTGCTTCATTCTCTTTCGTGCGTGTATGTGTGTGTGTGTGTGTGTGTGTGTGTGTGTATGTTTCAGGGCTACTGGTCAGCAAATGTCCGCAGCTGTTTATTATTATTACAGCAAGAACGTCTCCTGAACTCTGATCATCTCACACTTTCGCCCCTTTCTCATTGCCAAGTCGTTCCACCGTTAATGTGTCCTGCGACAGTGTGTTTCATTCGGCATCCTCATCTACTTCCACTGTGCACCTCACCTCCACTGCAGTGCTTTTGATCTGCGTGCCGAATCCGGGGCATATTGTATCACACGTTCTTGCATCTCTCGATTTATCAACCAATTTTGTTTTCCCATACACACATGCACCCAGCGGCGCCGAGACTTAGTTAGGGTTATTCGAGAAAAAAAAACGGTGAGTCTAGGCTTGCTCACTTCGTATCATTTACTTTCACACGCGTACGCACTCGAGCGATCAAGCCACTGTTTCCGATAAGGGGACAGCTACCCCGACGCTGCGGCTGCGGGGAAGGGGGAGGTAAGGAGAGAAAAAGCTGTTTCCCAACTGTCTTTCACTCGTTTCCCTTTTCTGTTTTTTTTTTATTCTGCAGTTCTATTTTTTCCCGTTGTGATATTCTGGACGCGGCTTTTTCGCAACACCTCGTACCCCCCTTTTCCCCCCGGTGAACGTGTGCGTCGGCCTGACCTCCCCTGTGATACTCTCGAACTGACTCTCGAACCCCACCTTCCACCGCGCTCTCATTCTTCCCCCTAACTCATCTTGATCCCACTCCGTTACCTATTTTGGTCGAATCACCAGTCGCCAGACCACTGCCGCCACGAACGGAAAGAAAAATGCGTTCGGGGTTTGTGGGCATCTATAATCAAGGTAGCACGTGCTATCTGAACTCAGTTATACAGGCATTGTATCACATCCCTGCGTTTCGGACGCAGATATTTAACCTTCGGGATGTGGAGCAGGGGTCCGTCGCTCTTGCACTACGCGATATTTTCGCGCAACTGGAGATGCGCAACCGTAATATCACCACAACAGAGCTGACAAAAGCATTTGGCTGGTCAGCGCAGGAGGCGGCGGTGCAGCACGACGTTCATGAGCTAATGCAGCAGCTCTTCGACAGTCTAGAAACGACCCTAAAGGAAACACCGCAGAAGAATATGATCCGCGACCTCTTTGGGGGACTGATGATTTATCGCTCTCGTGCGGTGGACGGGGTCGAATACGTTTCGGACCGCCTCGAAGACTTTTATGACGTGGAGCTGGTGGTACAGAACAAGCAAAACATCGAGGAGTCACTTCGAGAGTTCTCTTCCGGGGAGCGTATTGATGGAGTGCTCGTAGAGCTGACCCCTGGTGCCGCCCCGACACCGCACACAATCGAGCGCAGCCAGTATTTTCTTGATTGCCCTAAAGTGCTTCTAGTACATCCCAACCGTGTAGCATTTGATATGGAAACATATGAACTCGTGACGCTGCGTAATGTCTGGAGCTTCGACTCCAACTTATCGCTGACAAGCTTTGTTGTTGATGACGAAACGCTGAAGCTGGACATGGAAAGTCAGGAAAAATGGAAAACTATTAGCCACCACACTCACCTTGGCGCGAACTACACGCTGCGCTCGATCCTTACGCACGCCGGCGATGCAAATATCGGACACTATTATGTATATGTTAACTTCAGTGGTGAGTGGGTCCGCTTCAATGACGAGGTGGTGGAGGCGGCGACGGAGGAAGAGGTTCGCAAGTCCGCCTTTGGCGGACAAGCCACCCAATCGCGCTACCGTCTTTTCGACAACGAGCGTGCGTCACTGCTCGTCTACGTAAACGATGACATCAAAGAAAGACTTCTGGAGGAGACTCCTCCACCCAGCGCTATCCTCGACTTGGGCCGACACATTCAGGAGGCAACATCCAAGAAGGAGGAAACACGGAAGATAAATTTCTACCTATGCGACCAGTCCGTCGTCGACGTTCTCGATGGAGTGTACGAATCGTCCAGTAGGCTGCAGCGCGAGATGTCTGTGCGCTTCCTGCCTGGTCAGGGTGAGACTCTCGCTCTTATCAATGCTGCGGCACAAGAGCTGCATGTAGCACCAGGGCAAATTCGGGTCTTTGGTCGTGACCACCAAGGGTTTTTCCCCTGGCCTCTTAGCGGTCTGGCTAGCAACTCGCAAGACTCCTCTTACTACTGCGCCATATTCGTCGATGTCTTACCGGCGGCGGTGGCGGCTGAGCAGGGGGCAGAAGAGGATGCTGCGGTTGCCACAACCAATGCCGAGCCATTCATTGCGTTTCTCCGTAATGTTGAATTGCCAGACGACCGCAACGTTCCTGTCATCATCGTTCGCTCTATTGCGGAACTGCAAGCACGAGTACCGCATGATGCTGTGGTCTACGATAACCGCGGCGGGCCGCAGTACCTGCGTGCTATCACCACAACCGACCAGGTGCTGTGTGGTGCCAATCTTATTTATACACACCATCGATCATCCAACGAAGCGGTACGCGCCTATCTTCAACAGCGCCAGATCGTTCGCACCAAAGTTTTCCTTTACAACGACTACACCGGCGAGCAGATGGAGCTGTTCGAAATCCAAATATTAGACTCAACCCCGTACCCAACTTTGCAGATGGGGCTCTTCAAGATGCTGACGGAATCCAAGAAGCTCGAACCCGCGCCGCCATCTCACAATTATCTCGCCTTTTTCAAGGGGAACGACAAAGGCAGCTACGCTTTCGCTATGCCCTTGGCGGACTCTTTCTCCATTGACTGGAATAGATACAACCATACGTTACAGGATGTGTGGGGCTACGTGCGGCGCGAACACAAAATTGTCATGACTGTGCTTCCGATGCCACTCGAGACCATCGATCTACGCATTCTTGTAACCTTCAACGGAGGATACAGGAACATGCCGCACGTGTACGTTCCGCTGAATAATGGCCCTATTACGTTTCGCAGGCTGATCGAGTTGTTGCTCGATCAGCTTGGAGCTCGTCTGCAGGCAGAGGCCGCTTCAGCTTACAGACAGCAACTCATCGGAAACGGGAGACGCCTGCGGCTTCTGCGAGTTCGGCGCGGCGAGTTGTTGGAGGTAGTTCAAGAATTGGACACTCCAATTAGCCACGATTCACGCGACGACATTGTGCTGGACAAGCTCACCCCGGCGCCCCCCGAATTCATACTCATCAACGTTCTTTTCTGCCGCCGTCGCTCCGGCGAGTACTATTTCGGTCTCCCCACGAACATCTTGGTGAAAAATTCCTTTGAGGAGCAGGGTGATGCGTTGCTGCGGCGCATCATCAAAAAGCTGAGCTATCCTGATGAAGAGGAGGCGTTGAAAAAGTGGATTCTGTGCGTGATGAATCTCAAGTCCCGCAAGACACGTACCGCCAGCAAGAAAGAAGTCTTGGCAGACCTTGTGAAAGGGGTTGGTGGTTCGCCATTCGTGTTCGTTGTCGACCGTCCGCAGTGTCTTTATCTCGACGGCGTGGAGGAAGAGGAGCACCGCCCAGAGTCGATTGTTATCAAGTCGACATCGAAAACCGATCTCTCCGCGATTTAGAGTCGCCACGCTTCTGGTGTGCGTTCCCGCGTTTATATATATATATATATCATTTTGTTGTAAGCATAACCCTCGCTCTCACGGATCATTTCACGTCTTCTAGACATTGATTATCGCGCTGTGTTTCTGTATGTGTGATTTCGTACGAGTAGCTGATTGCTCGTTACAGAAATTCTATTACTATTGTGTTGTCGTAGGCTGTGTGGTGCTTGTATTCATATCATGTAGAGTCCACGGGGTTGCTAAGCTGCTTCTGCTCACCCCGTAAAATGCCGCTCTCCACGACGTTTTCGGTGTCGACTCGAACCCGAAGGGAGATGGCCGTGGGGATGGTGCGGGCGAAGGGGCCTTGTCTCTGCCCTTCCTCCCCTCTTGCCTTTTATTTTCCCACTTGTTAGCGATCCGGGGCTACAAAAAATGTCGTAGTGACGAAAGTGCGTGTCACCACTGGTTCGTGTCTCGATGCAGGCAAAGAACGTCAGTAAGCCGCTTCTCTCTCTCAGGGTACTTTCTTGTACTTATTATTATGTATGCTTTGTATGGCTGTTGCCGGGGATGCTTCGGTGTGCTGATCGTGGTGTTGGAGCATAACATTCATTTTTTGAGCTATTTCTATTTTCTATGTTTATTTGATATCGTTTTCGGAGGATGAGCAAAACTAAATTTTTATTTTTGAGTATTCCCGTGTAGTTCAACCGCGTAGCTTTTCCCTGTAGCCGATTCCCTCTCTTCGGACAATCGCGGTGCTCCAGAGCTGGGAACCGGAAGGAGGAGCTGAGGAAAATGTGGAGCAGGGGGGTGCGAGGAGTGGGAAGGGATTCCGTACTCCCTCTTTCCTGATGACCTCTTGGAAAAAAATTATATATTTTTTTCTTCTTCCCTGAACAGGTGTGTGTGTGTGTGTGTGTGTGTGTATGTGGGTTTATATACATGTCGTGTCAAGTCTCCACACCCGTTTTGATGTCGTGCGGGTGTCAGGCTCTCGTCTGCCGAACGTTCTTGTGCACCCCAACTCCACATTTCCCCTCTTGCTTTGAGGAAATACCTTCTTCTGTTGAATCTTCAGGATAGCCCCCGATAGGAGCACAACTACTCCTCACACGGCAGGGGCCGAGACGAAGAAGAGATTGATGAAGGGTCGCTATGTGCACCCTGACGATATAGGAAGGCGGGGGAGGGGGGGGGGGGAGGGCGCGATGGCGCAACAGTTGCTCATCTATGCGCTCGGAATCACTTTTATACAAGCCATCGGGTGGTTTGTTAAGTCTGTCGCTTGGGTGTATCAATGCAACAGATCCGCTAATTCTTATCAAAACGTGTTCACCTTTTTGCCTCCTCTCTTTTTTCTTGTTCGTGCCATTGCGTGCTGCAGAGCATTGCAGGGAAAAGTTATCCGTTGTCCTTGCCTTCATCAAAAAGTGATTCGTCTCCGCTTTCCCGTTTTGGCCCCTGCGCAATATCACTACATCATTTTCTTCCCCTCTAGCGCGACCATCACCGCACTGCTCTCTCTACCCCTCAGTCTGTCTCATCAAAGATGCCTCCAAAGGCCAAGGCGGAGGGGCCAAAACCCAAGTCAAAAAAGGCGCTGGCGTTGCAAGCGGCAATTGACCAGTCCACAAAAGAGGCGCAGCACACATTCAAGCAGCACGAGCAGCTCCGCGCAAAGGCGGATCATGTCGAGAAAAATCATCGCGAACAGACCATCCTCGAAGCAACCGTGGCACGGGCTCGGCTGAAGGAGGAGAAAAAACGCCATCGTGCGGCAGTGGCAGAGCTGCAGACTGATGAAAAATTTACCTTTGCCACGTACCTCAAACATCAGCACTGGGAGAAGATATCGGAGGCGTCGCGATTGCCAAACGTGTACAACGAGGCAGACATCAATGCGTTTCTAAGCAGCTGGAAAAGCCGTCAGGTAGAGAACGACTGGTACAAACCCGATACGGTCGTCATAGCTTCTCAATCATCAGGCGACGCAGAGGGAAGAAAGCTGCTTTTTATTCGTGGTGAGCAAGGAGTGCCACCACAGAAGCGTCAGGCTTCTGTGAAAGAGGAGCTTCTGCAGTGCTACGACGCCTACGAACTGGCCGAGACTATCAAAGATGCCCGGGACAGCTGCAGCTCTCTGGGCACCATAGCGACATCCCCGAAAGGCGTCCCTTCGATTGCTGTATTGGAGAGTGTGTACCTTCAACTGCGCGCAACGTTCGATTTTGTATCAACTAATGTGCTGCGGTTTTATGATCAAATCATTGACAACGAAGGCGGCGAAACTGTAATGCATACAGTGACCAGTACGAACCCAGTTATCAAATTCGGGTTGTGGGTGAAGACAAAAGACGTGACACGTAGCTTTACGTCTCTCGCTTTTCCAGATATCGAGGTGCGCCTCGACCCGAAAGCGAACTCAGTACCCAAGCTTCCAAAAATGTTGGGTCTCAGCAAAGAAAATATTGCTGTGCGTGCAGTGCAGCTGGCTTTTGACCCGTATTCCTGCTACGTATCGCAGGCGAGACAGTACTACGCCCTCGACTGCACTATCAAGATCGACCTCCTCGTTTTCGAAGAGCGTCCACGGTATAATGGAGACTGGCTCCTGCGTGGAGAGACACCTGAGACTCACAGGCTTCACGTTGAAGAGTACCCGCCGCGATCCTCCGAGGCCCGTGTAGAGGACCCAGCTCTGCGTATTTCTTTCGAGGTGCCAAACACGATTGTGATTCGACAGCCCAGCCTCTTCATTGGTCGGTGGAGTGAAGACACGCACCAGTGGGAGCCGTGCAGCGGGGCAACCCTCACTGCATCTTTTGGCGCGACTGCACGGGTCACAGAGAATCCGCGACGTGCCACCTTCGTCACCTCAGAGCTCTCCCAGTTCGCTGTCCTTCACGAAACGGTGTACGACGTCGTCTATGAAAGCTGGAGCCTCAAACCCTTCGATGGGAGCCGTATTCTTTTCACCCTGGAGGGTCGTCATCGCGGCGATGCAACGGATCGGGAGTTTCGGTTTTTGTTTGAGAATGCCAAATGTCGACTTTTGGCTCCTGACGACGAAGAGTTGGAGGCGCTGCGGACCGCGAGCTGGAGCCCAGCGGCACTGTTGCGAAAGCTGAAGCAAACTGGGTTCAACTTTTTGGTCCGTGACGAGGAAGCGCGGTTCTTAGATAAGGTCGTTCCCAAATCTCGCCAGCTCGAGGAGAAGGCGTACGCGGACATCGCCCAGTTCAGTCAGTATTTTACCATTGCCAGCTCGAAACACAATAGGCACGGCGAGGACGCGGATATGGCGCTATTTCGCGTCTCCAAGTCTTGGCTGCATCTCGAGGAAGAGGATGACACCTATGATATTCCCACCGGGTGCGAGCATTGGCACTCGGTGCGCTACCGAACTGACGACTGCGTGCTAGCCTGCTTCACCGAGGAAAATCCGGTGACAAACCTAAACATACTGGAGGGCTCCGAAACTCATTTCAACCTCTACAGCCTCCTCGTTCCGATAGAGGGAGAGGAGGCGCTACGTGGGCAACTGCTTGGTACGAATTACCTTCTTCGTAGGAGTGTTTTAGAGTTTCTGCAGCTCGTCCGCCCACTGACATGGGGTTGAAGTTTGAAAGAGTGGAGCCTTGGTAGGCGTAGCACTGGCGCCTCGAGCAAAGGGGTGTCGTTGTCTTGTGATACTCTACTTCGTAGGACACGGATGAGTGCACTGTGGCGTAATTGCCATAGCACAAGGAGTATATATATATATATATATATAAGGAAAAGCAACGTCGATCGTAGCTCCTGCTCGTTTGTTATCCTGAGTGCATGTAAATTAGCACATTGGTGAGGGCGGAGGGAGAAATCGCCCTCCCCATGCCGATCTGGAAGATCGACGGACGTGGCCAAGTGGACTAAAAAAAGAAAAGAATTGCGCAGTACACCAGCCAAGCACTGAGACCGCTGACGGTCTCGCAATAGCGGCTCAACTCGTCTCCTCTTGACGTCGTTCCCCCCCCCCCCAAAAAAAAAAAAGACGCTTCGTATATTAAAGAGAGTTAGCCAATATGCTATCCGGAGTGGCGTACAGGGGAGAAAATGGAGGGGAGAGAACGCGCACATAGTGAAAATGGTGTAGATGACCTTCATTGGTATCACAACAGTAAGCGGTTGCTATGTTTTTTTTTTTTGGATGGTGCAGTGCCATAACCGAATGGCACCTGGTGTTTCGAAAGAATATTGAGTGATGCCAGTCTCAGACACACAGGCGCTCCTGAACTTGGTCGATGGAACCATATATTTCGTTCTGCTCTTCCCCGTATGCTTTTTTTCTTGCCCGTTTCTTCTTGTCGTAACTCTCTCACTTTTCTCTATATGTAACTGCGCCTTTTTCTGTACGATTGCCGACTGCGGGGGCGAGGGGTGGGGCGGGGCTTCTTCACATTTCTGCACTCTCTCGAGTGCCGAGGCTGAGGCGTAGTCTTCTTTTTATCACCGGCACTTCCATTCGTAGCCGAGATGTTTCGTCATAGCATAGCTCGTCGTGTGTACGAGCGATTTGAGGGCCATGTGTCCGGTGACAAAGGCCACATGACATTGCAGCAGGCGTGCACCATCTTCGGCTACCAGCTGGATGAGGAGTGGACGAAAAGCGATATCAAAAAGCGTTTTCAAATGTTGGCGCTGCGATTTCACCCCGACAACGGTGGCACGGGGGAACAGTTCCAGGCCCTAAAGGAGGCGCAGCTGCTTCTGCTGTCGCATCGTCACGACCGTGGCGCTGATAGCGATTCAGTGGGGGCAAAAACGAAGGGCGGTGTCGGTGGGATCAACTTCCGACGCATGAATTACGATAATCTCACGAACACGATTCATCGGCAGACGGCAGACAACCCCGAATACCGCTCCTTCGGCTTGCAGGACTTTGTCTTCTTTTTCGTTTTCATAATGTTGGTGGGGATGTATTACTTGTACAGGACATACACTACTCAGATGCAGGTGCTTCGGAGTCGTTGGAGCTATTCTGAGGACCAAATTCGCGCAGACTACGAGGGAAAGTCGCCATCTCAAGGGTTATGGCATCCGTGGATGGCAGACGTAGAGACGCGAGACCGTATGGACGATATCGCGATTCTTCAGGGAAGCGTCAGGCGAGAGATGATTGATAAGAAACGAAGGGAGGCGCCGCCAGTGTACGCGCCGTGGCAGTCGGGTGGACCGTTTGCGCATCACAGAGCCCCAACACAGACATCGCAGGTGGCCGAAGACGTGAATGCAACTACCAGTACCAGTCCTGCATCGATGCAAGAAGGGTAAATAGTTGGATTTCGTTGATCAACAACGCGGCGTTCTCTTCATCCACTTATCCTAGAAGTAGGAGGTACGCTGGAGGCTTCACAAGGTTATCTGGCACTTGACACGAAATACAAAAGGTTCAAGGACAAGAAAACCCCCTATGCTGTTGCTGTCGTCGTTTCTGGTGTTTTGTGCATGTACATATGTGTGGGTGTATGCTCAATACAGTTGCTGCAGGAGCACCGCAAGCAGGTCGGCGATGCACGATTGCCTTCAGTCTTCATTCTTCCTTTCGAGTGCTTAAAAAAAAAAGTGAATGTGTTTCCGAAGGATTTTTTTTTCAGAGCCGCGGATGTGTACATCGTTCTCCTCACGTGCCATCAAGCGCTTCTTCGTGGTATTTTCGCTTTCTTACCACCTTGTCTGCCTCTCTCTCTTCCTTTTTTTTTTTGTGTTTTTCGTGGTTCGTATGTTTGATACGTTTAAGGCGTATTCTTGTTGGCTTTCGGGGTCGCTGAGGTTTCTCATCGCCACGTAGACTGCTTCTGAGTGGAAATGCGAGGTCATGTGGGGGAGGGGGGGATTCGGAAGGTGGCGTAGTGAGGGAGAGAGGAAAAGCAAGGACAATGGTTTGTGCTCGACTCATCTTTTTTTAGTCTTGCTGCATCCCACGCAGAGGGCGGTGGTAGACGCTTCGGGCTCGTGGAACACCCAGAATTTTTCCCTCCTCCCCTCCCTGCGCCAGGTCTTTCCTGGCGTCGCCACCTCACTTCGTCACCCCCACTTTGCTTTGTGTTACCTTTTTTTTCTGGCTCATATAATTCATCCGCCGACACAGAACAACAGGAGGAGCTGCTTTAGGACCAGAGACGACAGCGTTGCACACACAATAGGTATCAGTAAGTTTCTGCCTCGCTTGTCAGATATCCCTCTCTAGGGGGGAGGGGTTAAGGGAGTTTTTTTTTTTTTTGATTCCTGTCGCTCAAGTGTAGCTGCATCCGCTCTCATTTCCAGTGGGCGCTTTTCTTCGGTCTACGGAATGATAGCAACCAACGTGAGTGCTATGACAAGACGAAGAGGAACGGATATTTCAGTCCTTTTTACGAGACCCTTCTGCGTATCTTCAGTATCTCCCCTCCTTTTGATTCCTTACCCCTCTCTGCTACTGCTCATTATGAGGCTGGCGGCTGCATTGTGTAGAGATGTCCTTGTGATTGTGTTCTCTTCCGTACTCATCACAACAGTCTTTCGCGGTTTCTGTCGATTCCGCAGACTCTCACAGTACGCACGCTTTAGCGACTCTGAAAGACGGATAATATAGAACGATATTCCTCTGTGCGCTGTGGGATTTCATCTTCGTCGTCATACGCGGGTACACCAATTCGGTACTGCGAGGACAACACATCTGATATCTTTTTACAGATTCGCAGCGTGCTAGCTCTGACAAATTTCGGATGAACTCTTCAGCTGATCACAATGAGAACACTACGTGTGCTAATTCCACGGATGATGCCGCTGCTGTGGCGACCAGCTCAATGGCGGTGCTGCCTTCCGCCACGCAGGTGACACAGCTGCAGCGGGAGCTCCACGACTGCCAACAGAAATTCGAATCGTGGAAGGTGAAGACGAAAGCAGGAGTGGATCAGATGCGAAGTCAGATTGTAGACCTCACGCGCGCGCTGAACCAATCGAAGACGGAGCGTGAGCATTTGGCAGCGCTCGCCTATTGGACGGATGCGCCCACAGCTTTGTATGTGAGCCAGGTTCAGGAGCTAATGTACGCTCACTCCATGGCCGCTGCGTGCTTGCTGCTCGACGCTGTGCTGTTCTCCGATACCGGCGATGGACAGTTGCAATGCGATGGCACAGCAGTGACCAGCTTACCAGGTATCCGATTTCTTAAACACGCGATTCCACAAATCTCGCAAAAAACGATGGATGATCAGTCGGTTCGACTGAAGGAAGTGCGCTGCGCGCTGCAACAGACGACGGCGGAGCTGCAGCAGCGCACTGAGGCCTTGCGTCAACAAGACAAGAACGTTGCCGAACTTCGACGTCGCCTTACCGCGTCAGATGCTTGCAAGACGTCACTCGAGCAGCAACTTTTGAGCGCTCCAAAGGCAGAGCAGTTGAGGCAGGCACAGGAGGAGCTTGATCAACAGCTCATGCGCATGCAGCTGGAGTATGAACGCCGTGAAAGCCAGCTCGTCATTCAGCACAGCACTGAGTTGCACGCCCTCAACGCGTCCCATGAGGAGGAGATAAAAGAAATGGAGCGGGAAAAAAACGAAGCGATCTCGCAGGCGCTGCGCCATATTACCGTCAGTGGCGCACAGAGGCCTGCAGGCGTGGGTGCGTGTTCATCCGGTGAGTGTGATAGGAACACCAACGGCGATCATAGCGGTAGGACCAATGACGACGCTTACATGGATCTCTTAAACGATTTCAAAAAAATAAAAATGAGATGCACCGTTGTAACGGAGGAACGAGACGCCATGAAAGCTAAACAGAAGGAGCTTCTGTATGAGCTTCAGGGCCTTCTGCGATGCACAGCACGACCATCCTTCACCTCGGAGGTAAGTAATGCGCCGGGTATTGTCACAGCTGCCACATATCACAACGAAATCGCTGTGAAGTGTGACTCCCTTACCGACTCTGCTACCCTGGAGGATGTCGCACATCTCATACGAGAGCAGAGACTGAGATACACGGCGCTTCAGGAGGAGCTGGTGCGCGCCCGCCGCGAAGTTGCGGAGCTGCGGCGCTCGACTGCGGGTCACTCTGCAGATGTTCTCAACATGCAACAGGTGCAGTACCTGCGATCCGTTGTGGCGCGGCTCCTCTGCTCGCTCAGCGATACGAAAGTGGTGCGACACCTGTTGCCCGTTCTGTCGACTCTTTTGAGGTTTTCAGATGATGAGCTGACAAGCATCTCGAAGGCGATACCGCAGTGAAGTGACCACTGCTGTGATACTCGCAGCTTGTCGGCAGTGTCGCTCTAATTCATCTTTGTGTAGGGTTCTTAGCAAACGCTTCACCATGTTCCCTGTTGCATCACTGCACGTCGTGAATCCACTGCTTTGTAGGATATGAGTACATGCTCAGATTGCCTTTGATGAAGGCGTTGTTGTTTTGTACCCTATTTCACTTTGTAGTGCCGTTGGCATGTTGGCGTGCGCGCACTCTTATAATCGTCCTTTGTTCACGCCATTTTTGGGGGGAGATGGATCTTTGTTTAGAAGCCAATGGAAAAAAAAAAAACTCCCGTCTCTAAAACCCCACACGGCTCTCTTGCATTCTTCCATGGACCTTTATTTCACCGCATCGCACAGACACACACAAGAACACAGGCAGAGACAGGTGGTCTGTTTTCTTTTATGTCTTGCTGACGAAGTACAAAATGTGTGTTCGTGCGTCTGTAACCGAGGTTGTGATTATGTGTATGAGCAAAGGGGTGGGAACTCGCCGGCTCTGTTTGAGTTGCTACATCACCTTTGTCCTATCGCACTGGCCACGTGCCTTACCCATTTTTCAAAAGGCCTCTATATCGAAGATTTGGAGCGCATATTTTCTCTACGTATGCGTACCCTTCATATCTCGTCCCCTAACCTTACCCTGTTTTATTGACTCTATCAAATCGTAATTTTTTTTTTTTTGATATCATGTGAACCTTTATGGGAACACGATTCTCGGGTTTCCTCCACACAAATCGGCTCTCATGCGTGAGGCTCACGCTTGTCGAACTCCACACTCGAACATTGAAGAACCGACTGAGACCTGAGGAAGAGATCGAGCATTGGGCAGCTCTTCGACAGCCACAAAAAAAAAAAAAAAGGCTCCCACAAAGGGAGGTTGTGTGGCGTGCTTCTCATCGAATGGCTATTTTTTTTTTTTGCGAGAGCATCGCCATTAATTTTCTCATTTGTTGCTGCTCGGACCACGTTGAGATCTGTCTCACGCGAATATTCTTCCTTCACTGACCGAGTTTGCGGGGTACTTTATCGTAGTGTTTTCTCTGTTAAGCATTTGAACAGGTCGTCTGGGCCTCCATCCCCCCCCCCCCCACTCCCCACTCCCCCAGCTGTTCACAATGGTTTCGTGGCGGGAGCGCATTGCTTCTGTATTCTTTTTTAGTGATGCAGAAGGGGCACTAAAAGCAGAAAAGGCGCGTAATGCCGAGACGATGATGAAGGCATCAGAGTTGCGCCTACTACACAATCAAGAGGAGCGGGAGTTGAAGGGAAAGATGCAGCAGCTGGACAACCGTGTGAAAGCACAACGAGACACCTACGCTCGCCAGGCGGCCCCGATGCTGAAGGAGTTCGACGATATAGCCATTTCACAGCACTACTATCAGGAAGTGCTCAACAGCATGACGGCCCAGGAGGGGTTTGTGGATCAGATGGCACAGCGAGAAATGCAGCAATTCGGCTACGCGAGCAAGAAGATTATATCTGTTGGCCTTAACTTTGAGGCTCTTCGTCGAAAGATGCTATCTGGACATCCTTTTGAGCGGGAGCTGAAGGCGGCTCTAGAGGATGCGGAGAGTGAGGATCTCAACGTTGTATCAGAGCCCCTTCGTGCGTTTGCAGACCTCGGTGTCCCCGTGCCGACATTAATCCGCGCCGCTGCCTTTGATCTTGCACGTTCCATTGAGGAAACTGGAAAGGCACCTGCGCAACAGCCGGTGCTGGGGTGGATGGATCTTTTAAAGTTCCGTACCGCCTTTAGTCCTTCTACGGTAGACCAGAACGAAGTTCGCGCTCGCCGCGCCGCGAAACAGTTTACACGCTACATCGAGCAGAACGAGTTTGCGAGTGCGCTGGCGCTGGCGGAGGAGGTGGACACGTGGACTCGCAGTGAACGCGATGCCTCATTGGAGTACTTTGATCACTCTTATAAAAGTTTCAGGCAGGTTGCTTTGCCCGTCATCACCGCAGAGATGTTTCTCGCGTACGCCGCCGCCTCCCTCAACGCTTCACGGTTCGCATGTGTCGAGAATATGCTCAGGGAGTGAGGGTTAATGAGAGGATCGCTTATGGTAGATGAGAATATATATACAGCGGGATCGCGTTGGTGGAACGAATTTTTCGCTTCTCTCGTCCCCGGACATTGTTACCCTCTCTTCTTTTCACCTCACTATTGTGCTGACGCTTTCAGTCACACACGGTTGCCTCGCTAATGGTGTGTGTGTGTGTGTGAGGGAGAGAGAGAGAGAGCCATTGCCTGACTGCACCTGTTTCTCTGAACGTTGTGAGTGCGCGTATAGTAGTGTGCGATCGTGTGAGTGCCTGGGCCACCGGCCCCTGTCATGGAATAATTGTGCCTAGGAGGCATACGTGCAGAAAAACAAAGAAAAGATACAAAAGTGGTGTGGGAGTGGAGAAGTACATGAAAGACACCGGTCTAAAACAAAACAGACTAACATGCAGGCATGCACTCGACAGAGTACAAAGATTTTTACTTTTTTATATATCTGTCGTTGATCTACCCCCCCCCCCACCCCCCCCCCACCCCATGCAGGCATTCACCTATCTTTTTTAGTGTGTTTCCCTGCTGCTCTGGTGTCTATCCTTTGCATTTCGTGACCATTTCTCCCTTTTACACCAACCTCCTCTCCTCTTATCTACTTGACGCTGATTTTCTGTTTCTTTCTCTACATCCGTGTGGCGACGCTTGACGTGCATGCTGAGATACTTTCCTTGTTTTTATGAAGAAGTTCACTAAAAAAAAAAAACGCCGCAGTTGTGCGTGTTCATAGTGAATTTTCTACACCAATAGAATAATGCCAGTCGAGACCGGCCACGTGAAGCAGCTGCTGTCCACGGCACGCACCTACCGCCGCCCGGATATGTTGGGCAATATTGTGCGGGAGGTCCACGATGCTGAGATGACCACGGGCACCTCGTCTGCCGAGCTGCGCCTACTCTGCGCTGAGGTTTCGGTGGAGCTGAAGCAGTGGCCCATCGCTGCGGAGCTACTAAAAGGAATCGGCTCTGCGCAGGAAACGCGACTTCTCGCACTGCGCCGCGTCTATTGTGAAGTGTTGGTATCTCTTCACCATGTCGACGAGAAAACCACTTTGAGTGAGGACGAAAAAGTTCATGAGTACGTCGGCAGTGCAGCGCGTGTGGTTCAGGCCTTGGCAGAGGCTGTGGAGCTGTGGCCTGAGAGCCTCGATACTGTTTTGGCAGGCATCCGCACGTTATGGCTCATCGTGAGTCCTTTGCTCACCGCTGGGCACGAGGCAGATGTCTGCGATACCGTTGCCTTTCTTGCCACATTCCATCAGCAGCTTCATATTGGAGGAGGGTATACGCTGGTGCAGTGGCTCATGCGCGCTGCGTTATGTCTTCGCGCCGCAGATCGGCTTCAGGACGCCGTGGCTCGCTTCTACGCCGCACTTGAGGCTGCTGCGCTTATGGGCAACCAACGACTATTTGTGCAGGTTTTACGTGTCGCAGCTGGTTCTATTTACTCGAGGGAAAAAAGCAATGTCTCCTCGAAGACCCGCTCTGATTTTCTGCCGAGTTACCGGAGTCGTCCCCCTCTTTTTGCGGTCCTCCTCACCTATCTTATGCTGGGGGGACTGGTGGAAATGGATGCCTTCAAGGAAGAGTTGCAAGGTGTTTACAGCACTCTCTGTGAGGGCGTGGAGGCGGCACCGCCACCATCGGAATCGGGCCCGCAGACATCACGTGGTAGGAAAAAGCAGCTGATGGCCAAGCCAGCTGCTGTGGTTCGACTTGTAGACTCCTTCACTGTGACAGAGGCCGACATCATCGATGAAGTGAAAACAGACCTGCTCTTTTGTATCAGCGTGCACGGAACTCTTTCTCCAGACCAAGTCGAGGAGCTTGAGCGAAAACGCCATAGCTCGAATCGACGTGTACGCAGCTTTGCAACCTTTGCCCTTGTCGTCCGAGCGTCGCGTCGCCATGGCTTCAACCGTCTGGTGAAGTGCGCTGACGCTTCTAGTATTTCGGTATCGCACAGAGCAGAGCTTCGTGCCCTCGTCAGGGAACTGGTTGATGTACTCAAGAACACGAACTCTATCCATGACGACAGCGAACGGCAGTACACGACGCGCGTTGGGGCATGTCTCCTGTGGAACCTGGTGCTTCCGTTTCTACAGACAATCACGATGGGCGACGTGCATGCGGCGCTCTCCACGCTAACGGACGTCTCGCAGGCCTCCATTCCAGCGCTGAGAAAACTGCTTCTCCAGGCGGGCACGGTGCAGTGCCAGCTCGCGTACGATGAGGACAACCGTAGCGTGCTCCATCAGCTGCTCCCGTTTCTCCAACGAGAGCTGCATCGCGGGGAAGCCTATGAGGCGTTGCCGATGTGGTTGTTTCGGCTACAATGGCTCCAACGGCAAATCACGGTACGGGACGAGTTGGAGAGTAATCTGATCTCCGGACCGGATCGCTGTCTCTTTGCCATCGAGCAGGCACGCTGGATATCGAACCCGCTGAAGCGCATCCCGCACATCAAGACGGCTTTCCGGTACTTGCCAATGATTTTTCAGGAAGGCAGTGACCAGCAGATGACCAACGACGTCGCCGATACGCAGAAGACTGCAGCTGCCCGCGGGAGCATTTCCATTCGTCGCTCTACAATTCAGCTGTACCGAGAACTGTTGGAGTTGTGCATGCAGGATCTGAGCCCCTCCCTTTATGCTATGGCGATGGCAGTAGCCGAGGAGCTTCGAGCACTTCCCTGCCCTGTACCAAGCGCGGGCAGTGTGGACATCGAGGAAATACGAGCCATCGCCTCCTTGCACGCTTCCACCATTTTGTTACGGCAATTAGAGGAAATGGATCCACACAAAGCACAACATGAAATGCAGCCAAACTTGCCACCACACGCAGTGGTCGCCACTGCTGAAGAGCGCGAAGACAGCCTGGCGGTTCTTCTGCTCGAGGCAGCCAAACGCGGAGCGGAGTTGGAGAGCCGCCGAAGGGGCAGTGGCGGCTGGATAGCGGCAAACGCCTGTGTGACGTTTCTCAAATGGAAACAAAATCTCTATGCGCGTGGTGAGTACCGCCCTCACCTGCAGCAACTCCTAGAATTGCAGAAGCTCTACACTTCCCTCTTTGAGCTCGACCATGTACAGGACGCGGAGCTTCTTTCAGACCTCACAGCGTCATCAGTTTTAGGACTCACGTCCGAATACCTGGAGACATCAAAACATTCATCAGGTTCAGTGACGTCCTCAAAGTTGAAAGAAAACGGGATAGACGGGTTCACTACTCTCGTGCAGCGCATCCGCACGTGCGGCGTCTGCGAGCCCTCGAACCAGCAGCTCCGTCGCGCGTTGGGAATGTGCCTCGAGGTGATTCGCATGATCCCGAGCGTCAAGCAAAAGTGGTTCCTTGCAGTGCTGTCTCCTGCTCTGGCGCGGCTTGTCAATGATAAGACAGTTTTGGTAATTCACCCGCAGGAGCAGCTTCTTGTTCTTCTGGGCGTGCTCGCTGGCCCCTCCTCCATCACCGAGAAAACCTCGCTGCTTCTCAACGATGTCCGCACACTGCTGCGCAAGGATCCGTGCATGCGTCTCTGTGCTTGGGTCTCCACCGTAGCGATGCAGCTGCAACTAGAGGAAGTGGCTCTGGAATGCTGTGAGATGGCCGACAAACTCTACGCCAGCAATCGTATGGGCTGGGGCTCTTTGTTTGAGTTTCAGACATCACCTTATTCCGGTACGAGTCCCTCCGCATCAATTGGCAAATCGATGGAAGGTGGTGCCCACAAAAAGCTCTCCTTAACGCCCCTAATGGTACAGACGGACGTACCGCCAACTTTTCCGAAACCAGATGCCGAGGACTGGGAGGCGTACTCTGAGCTGCTCTCTCTGAAGGCACGACTCAGGGCTCGGCACTTATATGGTCTCAACACGGATACGCGGAGCCGGGCCGTGAAGTTGCTGCTAACCAACTGTGTGAACTCAGCTATTGCTGCCGCGCAGGGTCCAGCCGCGTCCAAGGTGGAGCGCATCATGCGAGCATACGACCTCTATTATCATTTTCTTCGAACCAGTCATCTCTCATTGGAGAATTCAAATTTTTTGCTACCCAGTTTGCGAATGCTGCTCTCAAAGGCGTTGCTGGCGCAGATCCCGAAGCGCCACTGGAGCGAGTCCTTCACGGATATCGTTTATCAGCTGGGCTGCGTTCTTGTCTACGTGACTTTCACGGATGGGCAGGCCGACAACCTCAGTCGGATGCCGGAACTTCTACGGTCTCTGCGCGAGTTTTTGCCACCGCGTTATCAAAAGACTCTGAAGGCATGGGAGGTGACTCAGGTGTGCTACCGCAACCCTACCATCGATGACTTTCTGCAGAGATCAAAGAATATGGAAGCAGAGCTTCAGGTACGAGGATGGATGATTGTAGCCCAGTCGTCGAACAATGAGGTGCGAGAGGGAGAGGCGTTCGCTCTTGCTCTGGCTGCCTCGCAAGGCAGCTCCCTTCTTAGAGCTCAGTGTCTCTACGAGCACGCATATACGACGACACTGCATCATGGTGACTCGACTCCCCTGTCGCAGGTTACAAGACACCTGCAAGAGGCCTTGCGAATTCTCGAAGGCCTTCCTGAGGCTGCGCCTCTATTGCAAACCTCCGAGGAGGTGCAGTCCTGGCATGCTACATTGTCTGAGGCGTCAATGACAGCGTCATTTTTAGCTACACAGACACAGCATCTTCTCTCGTTGCGGAACAGTGAACTGGGAAACGGCGGGACTAACGCCACCCAGACCCACCGATCTTCCGGCACGCTGAGGTCAACCAAGAGAAACAAAGCAAAATTCACTGGTGTGAGTTTCCATCATTCTTTTCTGGGGCTGCACATTGTCTCACTGCTCTTCAAGGTGACATCAGACTCTCCCATTTCCGAGTTAGGGACAGCCTCGCTCAGGTCCTCGAGGCGCATAACGACTCCCGCCTCACGGCGCGACTGTGCGAATGTCATGCTGGACTATATTTTTTGTCTCTGGCAGCTCAGCGCTAAGTGGTTACTCGATAAGTCTGAAAATGAGGACGATGCGGTGCTGAAGCTTCCTGTTGCCAGCTCTCATTTTTATGGTTTTACAGAGTCTTCTGAAGCAGCTCAACGGTTGCGCAGCTGTGTGCCAGGCGAGGAGTTTATTTTGAATACAAAAGGACTCTGGCAGTGTCTGCTGGATCTTGGTGACTACTTGGCGTGCACCGGAAACGAGTCTCTAAGCTTTATGGTCTATTCATGGGTGCGGTTCGCTTCTACACTTGCCTTTGGAGTGGCCAAAGATGACTCCCGCTCCGCACTTGTACAACGTCTGTGCAACTGGAAAATGTGCGCCGCAGCTTCCTCGAGCGGATTAAGCGATTCCCCATACGTGGAGGCGCTTTCCCGGCTGGGCGATGTCAAGGCCATGATAGAGGAGGCGGTAAAGAGGAGTATAGAGAGCAGAGGTGCCTCGCCGTCGTGGGAAGCGTTGACTGTGGTAAGCGAATGTGAGCTTCGTGTCCGTCTTGCTCAAACCGAAGAGGCTGCTGTTCTCGCCGAGGATGTCCTTTGTCGTGGACTGGAGTGCGCAAAGTGGAATACAGCTGACATTCGAGCACGCGCTCTTCGTGTCCGTGCGTGCCATGAAGCTTTATGCTCGCGTCACCTAGATTCATTGCGAACACTTCAGCAAGCGTTTGAGCTGATCGGTGCCATCAGACCGTCCTCCACGCTCTCCATCATATCTGTTCATCTGTGGATCGAGCTATGCGGCGATCGCCTCGACTCGCTGATAGGTGCCCTGTTCACTGCTGAAGCCATGCAGTGGGCTGTTACAGTGCGTGAGCAGCTACAACAGTGGTACGCTGGTGCTGTTGCTGCTGCAAACGCGCAAGCGGATACGGTTCACGCTAAGCGTGTTGTTTTGGAAGTGGAGCAGGGTTTGGAATTATGGGCGCGTCGTCTTTTTACCACAGTGGTGCAGCAGCTTCCACTCACTGGTGAGCTCTCGTGTCCTCCAACATATTCTTTTCAAACGCAACTTCACCTTACTTCTGGGGCGCTGCTGCGAGAGATCCCCCTTGTAACGGAGGGCTGCACCACGCTGCTCAGTCGTCTGTACACTATATATGCGCGGTGGCATTCAAGAGATCGCGTAACGACCCGATGGCTGGCCCAACACGGTGCAAATGTGAGTGTTGTGCGGGAGCGATTTCTGCTGCTTCTTGCAGAGTTGAGAGTTTTGGACGAGCTCTCGCAAGAACTGCAGACAGTCAACCATCTCAGAGATATAGGGCCGGGTGGTGCCGCTCAGGAGAAGGACAGCATTGCCGAAGCCACAAGCATGACATTTTGGCACGCTTCTATCCTCTACTATACCGCCGGTGACCGTCTCGAGGCAAGCCAGCTTGCATCCTGCCTGCTTGACGCCTTCCGGCGCCTTTCGATGCGTGACCTAGGGCTACCCACGTCCAACGGGCCAGCTCACTGTGAGCGAGAGGTGCTGAAGTTTTTTCGTGGTGCGGCGCTAACGCCGTCTGCCGTGGTTGCCACAGACGAGGAAGCCCCCATAGCGGTGGATCTGCCGAATAAAATCAGTGCACGCTGGCACAGCGACCTCACCGATGTACTGGGTGAGTTTCAGCAGGTGTTACAGCACTATGATGTGCCAGATTTGAATGCGCCGTCGATATTGCTCGTGGCCTCAATTCCTGCCTTGCTGGAGAAGGCAGCAAGCCACTGCCGCCAGTGGCCGCACACTCGTCTGGCAACAGCGATTCTCGTTACTGCTACACAGATACACGTGCTGCAACGTGTGGAGGATCAGTTGTCGCGCTGCGATGACCTTGCCGAAGCGCAGCTACGTGAGGAAGCGCAAGAGGTGCTGACTGCGGCCTGGAATCACCCACCGATCATACAGGTACGCGCTGATAAAGCCGGCAGCCGCACCCGCAAAAGCCTATCAGCCTGGAAAGCCTCTACCCATAGCGAGATGGATCTCGAAGCAACTGCACGAGGGTTCACTGAAGAAGAGGAGGCGCTTATGGAACGGATCTCCTCCGGCATTCAGGTGGCTGTTGGCCATGGTCACTTTGACATGGCCGCTCAGCTGAGTGGCGCGCTCAGCTACCTTGCTGTTTTTTGTGAGCGCCATGATATTGCCGCTGCAGCATCCGAGCAAAGGCAAACATGTCAACTGGTCGGGCTTCTGTGGCGCAGCTGCGTGGGCGATATGATAGACTCACCGGAAGGGCGCCTGTGGCGGCAAATGCGAGCGGTACCGCCTTTCTTTACGAATTGCACCTTCTACAAGCAGTTGGCAGAACAAGTCATGTTAACGACGCCGATGGAGCGTAGCCTGCGCAGTTGCAGAACACTGTGTGTTGTTCAGGACAAGAATGCTTTGGTGTCGACACCCATTATACCGACCAAGGGAAGCAACGCAGTCGAGGTGTCGCCTTACGCGATTGATAATGCAATCTTATCTGTCGCTATGGATAACGATATGGCTGATTTCTGCATAGTAACCTTGCGCCACCCGGACGGCAATGTGGAGGCGCGTCGTAAATACGTGCCTTCCCAAACGTGGGAAATTATTGCCAGCACGCTGCGTCGCCTGGAAACACAGAAATTGGAGAAATTGGGAAGTGGCGATGGTGTTGCAGTCGGTAGTGCAGAGGAGCGCGTAACAACGGAAGATCTTATGAGTGCGCTGGATGATTTGAACGTTGTCGCCACCGAACTGTTTGGCGATTTCCAGTCATCCCTCCATCTCTACTGTGAAAAATCATCACTGTATCTGTGCCTGGCGCCTGAGCTGCAGCCGTTTCCTTGGGAGCAAACAGGTGAATTGAGCTGCTGCTCTGTCATTCTGCGCGAATTAGGGGCTGCAGCAGTGATATCAAAGATGGGTACCCCTCAGCGGCCGGGCAAGCGCGTCATGAATCAAGCACCGAAGCAGGGAGCCACTAACTCAACGAAAGCCCCCCCCTCAGGGCCTCTCGTCTCATTCATCGATATGTTTGGTGATAATCCAGAATCGGTCGTTGCGACCTGTGGCACGGATCCTTCCAAATCGAAGGTTCCTATGGCGTTTCTCTTGACATGCAGCTCGGCAGGGGTACCGCCGGACGCCCAATACTTGACGTGGATGTTGCGAGACGCCGTCCCGGGCTCACTTGTGGTGAATACTTGCGGGAGCTTGATTGACGCCATCCCGTGGTCTCACCTGGCTTCCCTACGCTTTACTCAACTGAACTGCGCGATACTAGCCGATGGCGCCTCCAACAGGAGCTCACAGCAGCGTGAGGAGCGTTCCCGTTTGTCCGCCTCCATGAGACGAGAGGGAAAGGTCTCCAGCACTTCTGAATACCCACGCTGGATGGTGCAGACTCTTTTCCTACTGCGAGGATCGAAGTTTGTTGCTGCCAACTCATTTGTATGCAGCCCATCCGCAACTGATGGAGTAGCCCGCCGTTGCCTCACCTCAACCTCGTCGGGCAGAGCGGTCATTGAACAGCTGCGAGGAAAAGTGAAAGACGCCAAGGCTCCTTTCGTTACGCTTTATGGTGTTCTCAGCGGTGGACCGTCAAAGGGAAAAGCGTAGACGACGAGTGTTCACGGGAGGTAATTTCCATAAAGACAAAACAACACCTTGACGAATCACCTTTAGTCTTGCTGTGTATCTCCTATGCGTTAATGTGCGGTCATTACAAACTGGGGGGGGGGGCGGGCATGTGCATTGGTGCACATCCTTTGCTGCCGTCACCGATGTAAACAAGCGGATATGTTTCACGCACGATGTATATCGTACAGGCGGGCTAGTTTCTTTCCCCCCGCATATTTTTTCTTTGTTTTTTTTTCCTCTTCAAACCCGCTTTGGGGGTTGTCGGTTGAACTGTGCCTGTCCTTGTTCGCCAGGGCACAAGCAAGGGCGGGGAGGAGGGGGGAAGGTGCACGGCACCATGACAACAACTTTGAATCGGCGAGGAGGGGGGAAAGACAAATGTGAGGATGCCAACGTTGATAAGAATGAAGTTCTGGGCACATTTGCAGAGTTTGGTTGGCTGAAATATATTTTGAACTGCACCTCGTCTTGCGTATGAAAGCCTTCAGGGGTCGCTGTTGGCGCTTCTTCCAGCGCACAAGCGCATCAATGACAACGCGCTGCGCGACAAATGTGTGCAATTTCCCTCTTTTCTCTCTCCGTGGAAATTGTGAGCGCAGCGTTTTGATCTTCCAAATGGCGCAAAGACCCTTTTTTTTTTCTTTCCTTCCTTACGACTTTCTCTTCTTCTCCCGTCTCTTTCTTTTCGTGATATTCCTATCATTACCGAATCCGGTTTGCCTTGTATCGTTGAATGGGTGTGTACCGTCACACATGAATGACTGGAAGTCGCCGTGCCAAATATACCCAGGCGTACAAAGGAAGAGATATGAGCGGATTTCTCCGTGGTGTTTTCAGCCGATCTGCGGGAGCGCCGACGGTAGCAAAGATTTCAGAGACCCCGGTGCCTATTTCGTATGCGTTATCCTCCTTTCGCTGGCACATGGACACGCGCCCACCGGCAAAGTTTATCGCTATTCACGATTACCTCGGAAGCTGCGCCTCATGGCAGCAGCTTCTCAATGAAGCGGTGGCAGATCTTCCGCTGTCGCGACTGACACCGAAAAAACCGTTAGAGGTGTACTGCGCTGACTTACGCGGCCACAACTTTTCTGAAGTGGTGCCGATGACGTCGGCCTCTTCTTATCTACTCGCTTCGGCTGCGGACATAATCAATATGCAGGAGGATATTCTCCGCACCGAGGCAGGGCTTGTAGGGATGGGTTTCGGATCTCTCGTCGCGCTATGTGCGGCCCTACACGCACCAGATGCCTTTTCTTCTCTCACGCTCTTCGTGAACGATATAAGTCAGCTGCAGCGATGCATACCATCTTCCTATCCTGTTGCTGAGCTGCTGCGTAACGCGCCAGCTGACGCCACAGGCATGGAGGATCTCAACAACTATCTTAAAGCGCAAGTACCAGATCAGGCGGAGCGGGCTGCGCTCCTCGCCGTCGTCGAGGTTCAACGCTCCCGGACTCGATTTCGATTTAGTGAAAATCTTTTACAATTCGCTGATCCTCTCGAACTGAGTGCGTCAGCTGACAGCAAGTTCACCAAGCCCACTGTTGTATACTTGTGCGGAAATGATGCACGCTACTCTCGCGAGGAAGAAGCTGCACTTCGCGCCCGCCTTCCTGCTGTAAGGCTGCTCAAGCTCGATACTCAGGGGGAGTCGCTCCTATCCAGGAAGCCGTCCATTGCCGCACTGTTTCTTCAGTCATGCGATATGCTCGGTGAGATTAACCATATGCCCACGATGCAGTGAAGCGCGGGCTGAGGAGGGCTGCGCTATTCGCTGTCTAGAGTTAGGCGAGGTAATCGGCGATAATTTCGATTTCTTCGGCAAGCAGCCATGAAGGTTGACCGTATCGACCGTTTCTAGTACTCTTGTTGCGCGCGCACTGTTTTTTTTTTTTGTGTGTGTGTGGGGGGGAGATTCTGTGCTTTGCAGATACGAAGATATGCGTTAATAAAAAAAGAGAGTCCACATCTCGTCGTGTTTTTTTTTTCAACAGCGCACCTAGGGAAAGGGGGAAGGACTGGTTAGGGTGTGGTGTGGAGGTGATGGTGTACTGTGTTTCTCTTTCACTCTGACACACGCGTCTACAGACGCACGTATGAGTTAATGATGATCAAAAGGATGCGAAATTCCTGTTCAAGTGGAGTCCAAGGCGTGAAAACCACAACATCAGATGCCTCCTCCGATTCTCTCCGATCCATAATGTGCCTAACCGCTATATATTTTTTTCTTGCTGACTCATTGATCCAGGATGCCTTTCCTGGAGTACCAGCGACACGCGCGTGCTCTTTCCCTTACCCTGTAACCGTTTGCACTCTCCTCGCTTTCTGCTTGATCAACGCACCCCAATTGCTCTAGTAACCACACCACGTAGACGTATTTCCTGTACACACCCGCACACCCGCACGCACACACACACACACACACACACACACATATATATATATATATATATATATATATAAGGGGAGTAGGGCTCACTTTTTTTTTGGGGGGGGGAGCACCATCATCGAGTGTGAAAATCCACCACCAGTTTATTCAAAGGAACAATAGCAGCAACATTAACTAACAGGAAAGTTGTTTTTTTTCCAGCGGATCACCTATCGCGAAAGGGATCGACCACCTCCGAGGTGAGCTACGGGTGACGCTGCTGTGGTGTGTCGTAGTCCCTGAACTCCTCTCTGCGGTGCGTAGGCGCTCCGATAGAAGAGACGAAGAGGCAAGCCCCCCCTCCCCTTTCAAACCTACAGTAAACCACACGGCGGTACATATATATATATATATATATATATATATATATATATAAATCGTTTCCAGGTTGATTGCCAACTTCATTTTTCTTGTTTTTATTATTATTAATAGACAGGCCGGCTAAAATGTTACGTGCTGTGGGCTTGCTATGCGTTGTGGTGGCGCTCGTACTTTCGGGTATGCCTGCCACTGCTATCCATGAGGATGAGCAAGGTCTTCGTGACTGGATGATGCATCTTGTTGGTGACGTCCACAGCGCTGCTGTGCAAGTGGCAACAAGTCCAAATCTTATTTATCTCGCCTCGGAGGACGGTGCTGTGGCAGCTGTCGACATCAGTGCGTACGGTGGACTAAACCTCACGTGGCGTCAACTGTCTTCTGCAACGCCGCTGTGTGTAGCAGCGGGCATGCAAGGAGTACTGACTGTGAGCAACGCTGGTGTGGTCACAGTGATGGACCCCACAACAGGGTCGATTGAGGTGACCTACGCACTGCAGGGGGTCAGCACGACGCTAGAGGCGGCCGCGTGTTCGGTGGTGGATAATAAGGCCGTTGTAGTCACGTATGACCGCACTGAGATGAAGCGTTACGAATTTTCAATGTCGTCTGAGGAACTGTCTATTCCCGTCGCCACGTCTGCGGATGCGGCGGGTGAGGTGGTGGAAATGCACCTGACAGAGACCGAGCTCCTCGTGAACCGAAGAGCTGACGTGACCGACGTGCACATCCTCGACACACTTGTGAAAAAGCGAAGCGTGGCTGGCTATGCTACGAGTACCTCCACTGACGGACACTTCACCACACGGGACGCTGCTACCCTCCGCTCGTTCTCTGCGGGAGGCGCAGTGAGTGAGATAGCGTGCGCTCACTGTGGCATAGCCGTTGTTAGGAATGCTCACTCCGGTGAATCTAGCGGAGTTGTGCGGGTGGAGGCGCAACAAAACCAGCTTACTGTCACATACCCGAACTCAGTCCAAACGATCACTGAATTTTTCAGTGATGGCGCCGCCTTCCCTCTCTTGGCATTCGAAAAAGAAGACGGAGACGTACTTGTTCTCATCAAGACGAGTTCACACAATCTGCTTCTCGTGAGTGCTGCGGAGGGTCTCGTGTGGCATCGATTCGAGGCGCTGGCAAATGTTGCCGCCACCGCGATTGTGGAGCCGGCGGAGAAGCTGGATCATTTTCACTTTAACAAGAATGTTTTGCTTGTTTCCCGCTTCGGTGCGCTCTATTCGATTCCCATCGCTCGTTTGGGTACACACGTGAACTTCATTAAAGACTTCTCTCAGGAGCTGATTGCGGCCACGAAAGCACCCTCCATGGAAAAAGTGCAGGTGCACGGATTGACTGTACGTGACGGTGGTCGAGCGGCCGTGGTTTACGCCGCGTCGGGTGCAGTTAGCTGCAACATCGTCATCAACATGGAGGAACGCCGCATCGCTGACATTTCAATCTATGAAAATACTTTACTCACAACTTCGGCCTTCCAGGTACCGCGGACCTCTCTATAGTAGGTTCTCTTCCCCACGACGTCTACTACACATACGTCAGTAACGCTACCTCTGGCACGATTGAGGGGTATAGCATTACTGCAGCTGTCGGTGCTCGTCCTACATGGGCGCTGAGAATGCCCTCAGCGATTGTGGCGCACGCAAGCGGCAGCGAGCCACGCCGTACGGATATCGTAAACAATTTGCGTGTATACCCAAATATCACCGGCAAGGATCGAGTTGAGGAGGTGCGCCGTACGTACCCAATGCGCAACGTCATCGCTGTGGCGCACTACGAGCCGGCCGAGGAGGAGTTGCCTTCGCTGGTGATCACAGCGATCGATGCTGTGACTGGCAGTATCTTGGCGACATCACGCCATGCAAACGTGGAGGGAGATGTGAAAATGGTCATTGTGGAGCACACTATTGTCTACTACTACCTCGATGCCAAGAAGATGCGTTACTGCTTCGGCGTGTGGGAGATCTTCGAGGACGAAAATGCTCCAGTCGTCTCTAAAAGCGCCGGTGCAACGATTCCGCAAATTATTGCCTCCTTCTTTTTAAATACGAAGCGTGAGTTTAGTTCACGAGCGACTCGGCCGCCAATTGTGGCGGTCTCCACCCTCGGCTCATTCGGCGGCCCACTCGCTGACATGGGCGTCACGACCTCTAACAGCGCTATAGCCCGCAAGAGTCTTGTGCTCGCCTTTGCCACCGGGCGCATCGTGGTAGTGGAGCTGCGACAAATTCTTGCCGGTAACCAGATGCCGCTTCCAAATGAGGAGAGCCGGCAACTATCGCACTTGCTTCTCCCCAGCTTTCTTTTCGCGTCGCACAAGTATCGTATCGCTTTCCCACGCAAGATAACCACCGAGCCCACCTTACTGGAGAGCTCTTGCCACGTGGTGGTCTCGGGGCTGGACATCTTCTATGTGCGCTCCTCGTCCGGTAAACCGTTCGATCTGCTCAATAGTGATTTCAACAAACCGCTCCTCATCGCCCTCGTCTGCGGCTTTGCTGCGCTCTCGATCGTCACGCGATACTTGGTGAATCGTCAGGTTCTCAACGCAGCGTGGCAGTAGGCGCCTACATTGCCGACAGCGTGGCTGAGGCAGGGAGAGGCTTTGGAGAGAAGCGCTACCGTCCAGAAGGTATCCAGAGTGTCTTTGTTTTTTGGTTTCGGTATGTTTTGATCTCGTCCAGCAGTAGTGTATACGTTTGAGACCACTGTCATGGACACATACGCCTCTCTTTCCCCCTACCAAGTACCGACTTACCGGTACAGCTTTGTTTCTCAGGTATTTGTTTCTGTTGCGTCGCGGCGTGTGTGTGTGTGTGTGTGTGTGTTTGTAGTTGTCCAGATGGGCTACACGATGGTAGTGTGTGCACAACATATATTTGTGCATGCATGTTCGTACAAGGCATTCGCATGTGCAACTTTTGTGGTGTTTGTCTGTAGTGAACTTCTAAGTAAGTGCATATATATATATACATATATATATATATATATATATTTGATGGGTTTTCGTGTGTGTTAAGCGCTTTGATATCTTCGTGTTTGGTATAGAAAAAGAAACGACAAAACCACTATCACAGGTGGATAAACGTATCCATATGTACGATGGTTACTAATATTAAGCTGTCATAGCGGTGTAGAGAAGAATGCACGCTTCGGGGAAAATAGGTGGTTGGGGGGTTTCCATGGGTGCTGAGATTTTTCTCGCTTGAAGATAAAAATGGATAGTTTTCTGAGGGAAGAAAATGTTGCTTTTTTTTTTTCGTTGTTGTTGTAGACCCCCGTACGTGTAGACGGGTATCTGCTGCCGCTGTTGTTCCAAGAGCCTGGTCTGTTGGGTGCGCGCCCACCCCCCTCCTCAATTTACTTTGTATTTGGAATTACCTACAACCGATTGCCTTCCTTGGCTGCAGCTGTTTTTTTTTTTTAATCCACGCAACTTTTCGTTTCCACTTCCGCCTATATTTCTTTCACTTTCTTGTATCCTCGCACATTTCTGTGGGCCACTGGGTTGGAGATATATAACAAGCGCAGGTCAAGCTATGCCCTATTATTCTATAATAAAGTCTGCGTCAGTAGCGCAAAGGTCTGTGCCGGACGAATGATACACGCGCGCGAGAGAGGAGCTCTAATGCTTTGTCAAAAACAATGGTATCTCATGCTGGTTCGGCCGCAGCTGCTGCGAGTGCGTCTCGACCTCGTGTCTCCCAAGCTCATCCGATGGTGTCTGATACCACAGGCTTCCAAGAGGAAGCGAAAATGCTGCGAGAGCGCCGCTTCGCCTTGGAGGATGCCATACGCCAAGAGCGAAGTCGACGCCTGCAGGCCGCGGCTCTGCGCAAGAGGATGACAGCAAACTCGACTAAGTCTTCAGGGCTTTCGGATCCACCAAGAACGCGTCGCGAGAAATCAGCATCCAATACAAACGAGCCCCCACAGACTCTCGAGGACTACCGTCGAGAGCTTGAGAACGTAAAGGACGCCAGAGGCACTTTTTTCCGGAGCTATTACACTAGAAGGCATCTCGATCCTGCAGATGTACACTTATACAGTGTCCCTAGTCAATTTAGAGAGAAGCGCTGCCCAGCCCCGCGGAGGTCCGTGAGGGCGTTTCATTCGCTGTCCCCCACACGCAAGTCGGGCTCGGGGACAAAAGTGACGCAGCCATCTTCCCTGGCGCTATCGGCGGCCCCTGCAGTCGAGGCTCCCTTTACACCGTGGACGAGGTCTGCTCTTCTCCGGATGCAGTCGAACAAGCGCTCGCTGAAGCGCATACAAGATAAGGAAAAGGAGGAAGCTATGCACCTCCGTTGGGCAAGCAGGTCGAGAACGGTCACCCCTTCCAGTAAGCCTAATACCTCACGGTCCGCATACCGAGCACAGGTATCAACAGGGTCGATTGAAAGCTCCATGTCCCGCCCCACTGGAGGTTCCGTGCCATTGCGAGATGTGCCCCATAAAGTAGCAGTGGGCGGGTGGAGGGACCTTTCGACCTCGACCCCGCGATGGAGACCGTCCCGTCAGCGTAGCCCACTGCGCGTACGTGGGTATGCACGTCCAATGCATTCAACGCAACACGACTCGCCTTTTAAGCCCACGCTAAAATACGGTTTTTCGACTTTGCCGCGAGCTGAACGGACGGAGGGTCTCTTGCATTCGTCCACCAACTCTGCCTGGGGGAATGCAAACTCGTGGAGAACCCGGGATCAGAAAGCGGCAACATACTCCGGGCGTAACTTCTACGACTCCGCGCAGGAGCAGATGATAGAAAAGCTTTCCGCCCCCAGGAAAGAAAATTACAAAACGCGCGTGGATCCCACTCAATGGTTGTCACCTCCCAAAGAGAGAAGGGCGGCACCGTCGTCTCCGCCTCAATCCTCCACCTTGTACACAACCGTAGTTCACGACAAGTCAGTGGTCGAGGTTTCACCGCTTACCCCAACACCCAAAGTGCGAGCATCGCCGCAGAGCAATCGAGATTGCCGCGAGACAGCCGGTGCGGCGGTGGGTCTCCAGACCACTGATTTCGCCACTCCAGAAGCGAAGGCAACTTTGCTTGACGGCTTTCGCATGCCCCGAACCTTCCTAAAGCGAGAGGACCTCTTCCAGGGACTTTCCTGACATCGTGACAACAGAAAAAGAAAATATATGCCGTCACTATGCTTGTTTTTTTTTTTTATATCCCATCTTTATGTTAGCTGTGTAGCTCTGGCGAGACCCTTGGGTGTACGGTGGTGCGTTCTCTAAAAAAAAAAAATGAACAAAATGACGCAAGATGACTACCGTGGCGCTCCCTCACCTACACACAATCATAAAAGAGCCTGCGTGTGTGTGTGTGTATTCTTGATTTCTTTTCTCGAAATCTTCTTCGTCTCCCTGACACGGGGAGGTGGATTGGTGCTGGGCTCAATTCCACACATAGATCCTTCAAGGCATTATATGATTTCATGATGACATTCTTTGGGATATCTCTCCCTTCTTATTTTTTGGAGGGAGGGAGGGGTGTTTATCTGTGTGCAATTTCACGGACCGTAGGTCACTTTGTGTATATGAAACCTCCGGCTTGCTATACTTTTCCGCGCCTCGACAGGTCTGTACTAGAAAATGTTTTTTGAGCACTCCAAGAAGGGGGCAGGAAAGAAACGGAAAAGGGTGAGCATCCATCGTGCAGGAGATGGATGTGAAAGTTGTATGTCGCAAAGGTTCCAGAGGATAGCAGCTTCCCTGGGTGTGCATCGGTCGCGCTGGACGGGCGTTGTTGAGATGCTTTGTTTGCTCTGTAGTAGGTCAAGAACCTGTGAGCGTGTGTCTCTGTGTACACGTGAAACTTTGCATGTGTGTACTTGGACAGTTCCCTCCACTTCATCTGTCCCAAGGCTCCGTTTGCTTTTTCCGAACTTCTTTCTTCCTCGATCGCTTTAATGCCGCTCCGTTTCACACCCTTGTCGACGGTAGCATATATATCGGGTCTTTATCACTCGCCACACCAGCGTTGGTCCGCTCACTCCGGTAAGCGACACAGGCCCATTTTATCCTACGCGGATCAGCAGTCGCTGACCACCTTTGGGTCTTGACATCTGCGTGCTGTGAATTCATCGTTTTTTTTTTTTTGCTTTGTAGTGTTGATGTTCGGCGGATGGATGCGCTGGCGAAAGGGTTTTGTGCGGCGTCGCTGGTGCAGTCACTGACACCCACGGAAATGGACACGTGGCGGCAGCAGTGGCCCCACCCCACCCTCCAAGTCGTGGATATTCAACGTTACCCGTCCACGCAAACTGCAATTTCTGGACCTTCGCGGTTTTACGTGGCTGTGTCGGACTCTGAGTCGGTTGCGTGGCTGGTGATTCCACCTTTTACAGCACTGGAGGACTCTGTCGCTGCGTTTGAGATAGAGATTGGCTGCTGTATTACTTTGTTGAGTCATGTACTGGTGACCGCGGCGAATGGAGTGAACGTTGTGGTCCCCCTCAGCGCTCGGCACTCAAACAGCACTCACCGCCTCCTTGGACAGCCCAAGTGCGACAAGGGACTTTTTCAGTTATCGATGCAGTCGCTTTTGCAGCGCCAGGACGTGGGCAGGCGTGTCACCAGTGCCGCCACCCCCGCGCTCCAGCGACCTTCGCACAAGATTGCAATACGCGACTTTGTTGATGCACCCCAACAAGCATTGGGCAACTGGTGTGTTACGGCACGGGTGATTTGGAGAGGCAGTCAATACCCGCTTAATCCACAGGGAGGGCGCGTTGGTTACCCCAGTGCCACCCACAGCGGCGTATCTGCCAGCGGTCGCCGTTTTCTGTTACGGTGTCTTCTTGCAGACGAGCATGGAGATGCAATATTGGCGACATTCGTTGGTGGTGAGATGCTGATGGAGCGCATGCGATTGTACGGCTGCTACCGGCTCGCGCGAGGAGTAGTGAAGTGGGGCGCGGGCGAAAATGGTGTACCTGTAGAGTTACACTTCGTGGAGAAGTCCATTGAGGAAGAGATTGGCGTGGATCCTACACGGATGGCGTTTCCATATCATGCTTCCTCGCTTATAGGCGAGATTGCTAAGCAGTTGCATAATGTTGCCACCGTGATCGAGACAGTGGAGATTGGCGGGTGCGTCTCGGTGGTAGGTACAGTCGTTGCTGTACAGGGGAATGCACAGATCAGCACAAAACGTGGCCGTGTTTGGCGATCAGTGGTAACCCTGGCTGATAGTGAACATGAAAGCCTCCGTGTAGGGAGCAGCAGCTGTTTTTTACTTGATGTGACACTCTGGGGTGATGTTGCAGAAGCGGCTGCACCGGCGCTGGGCGAGCGTTGGGTATTTCATCTATGCACGGTACAGTTTTTCCAGCGTCGTAAGGTGCTTTCCAGTCGGTCGTCCACTATGGCTGTGAAACTCATATCGCGCGAAGAGATGGGGAGAAAGGAAGGACTGGCATTAGTCTCTTCACTAGAGAGAGCGGACAGATCGCATGTTGACACCGAATCGGATGCTAACCTTGCTGACGACGCCGTACTCCATGCACCAATTGCCAGAAAAGATATGCAATTTGTGCTGGACCTTCACGAAGCTTCCCCTACACTACCGCTTCTGGCGCGAGTGCAGGAAGTCGTATCACCATTGCTGACATGGGTTTGCATGGAATGCAGCCGCTCTCAGCGCTACAGGATTGCAGAAGATAACACAGGTACTGCGATACCTACTGTCTGCGCTTACTGTAGTGCGGTATCCCTCTGTCCCACACTTCATATGTGCGTGTGGCTCAGCGACTGCCTATGCCCGTTCCTTGCTGATTTTAGCGGGTGCGCCGCAGAGGCGCTGCTAGAGGCATCGCCTGCGGAGGTTGCGCAGTATCAGCAGCGGCCGTCGCCCGTACCCTCAGAAATAGTCCATGGCTTAGTTGGATCTCCAATCCTTGTTTGGCTTCTCCCTTGTGGTGATCCACTTGGCTCTGATGCGCCGCAATTCATCGTGGTGAAATGCAAACGCCTCCAGTACATATTTGGTTCCCACACGCTCTTGTGCGCCATTGATTCTTTTGCCACCACTGCCGAGGATGTGAACAACACCCCAGCTGGGTTGTTTGCGAAGGCGTAGTGCATGATGGGACAAATGGAATGTGAAGGAAGATCAAAAGCACACATTCCTACTGTTCTGCCTCATCCACTCCCCCCTCCTGCGTCCCCATTTATTTTCATCAAAAAGTCAAAGAAAAGTCGGCATATGTCGCACTCTTGAGTCTGGTGTGTTTGTGCGAACTCTGGCGAACGTCTTCTGATGTGCCGTGTCCGCTTGATCGCCTGCTACTATTCCTGCTTGCACTACCTTTTTTTTTTTTTTGCTATCAGTAGGGAGCCAGACAAACACACTCCTTGGACTTTTTGAGTTCAGCCAGTGTGGCCAGCGCATTCAGGACTGATCAAAAAGATGCGTTTTGCTGATGAGCTGCGAGTACGCGGAAGAAAAAAAAAAAATAATATATATATAGCAAAGGGCAATGGCGGTGAGGATTGGTTGCTTTGCTGTGAGTGTATTTCCCATACGTGCGTATATCGAAAGGAAAAAAAAACAACTAGGAGAGTTGACAGAGCAAAGTAACTGGTGCGTTCGTACCGGGTGCCCCCCTCGCACTTCGAGTCCCCGAGGCATTTATAACAAAAGATACCCCCTAGCTCTTGTTAGACTTTATTGAACCGAAGGTAGGAGGAACTGGCGGTTGGTGAGGGAAGGGGAGAAGAAAGAAGAGTTGGTAGTGGTGAGGGGACTTTATGTTACCGAGTAGTGGCGGTGTACACAATTCTTTCCACTTTGGCCCCATGTTCACACTGCGTTTCACTTGTACATCTTAGCACCTTTTTTTTTGCTTTCGTTTCCCTTTCACTTGCCTTCACGGCCCCCGAACGTCGCCGCGCTGTCGCAGTGGCGCGTGACTCTTGAAAAAAATATATATTCCCCTGTGCCAGACTTGCTTTTGGCACCATTTTGTACACCAAGTACAGGCATATATATATATATATATCCGATATTCTTCTACCCTCTTGTTTGTCTCGACTACTCTACCCTCCGCAGCGCCGTTCTACGGAAACCTAGAAGAGAGGAGGGGTGACACTTCACAGGGAATACGATCGCGGGGGAAAATCTCATCAAAGCAACTGTTTGTGCACACACACACACACACACACACACACATACATACACATCCGCCTAGGCTAGTTCAACACATTTTGTGTGTCACCACCAATACCTCGTTCCCCATCAGGTAAAGTGTCCTTGCCCTCTCTCGACCTTACTTTGATTTTGCCGTCATCACGGCTCTTCACTGCACAGCTGCCCTCATTGGCCTCGAGGAGGGCATTCCATGCAAATAGCTGCCAGCCAATCCTTACACTGCTTTATCACACATGGGTCTTTCTCCGATCACAGAGGACTGCATCACAGCAGTCCGCAAGGCCGTGAAGAAGCGCGTCTCTGGGGAGATTTTGAGCGAGCAGAAGGTTGGCACAGTCTTTGAAGTGCAGTTGCAGCCCATCTCTACACCTGATGTAGAGGTGGCCCAAATATTGCTCTCCGCGATGGTGAAGGCGGCTTGCGGGTCAGAGAAAGGCGCCACGACCTTATCGAAAGGTGAGGTCGTCGTCGATACCGGGGCCCCGATTAATGTTCATTCTTTTGCCGAGATAGTTTGTGTAAAAACGTTTCGCTTTGAGGAGCTTCCCGCCAACAATATGGCGCTCCGTCTAGTCGCCGAAGCTACCTACATGCGCCATCTTCAGCGTTCTGCAGAGCTCGTGGTTCAAGGCATCAACGGCTTTCCACCATGCCTTTTGGGAGAGGCGCAATCGCGCCTTGACATCAGTGTCGGGGGACATGTTCTGTTGTCGGTCTCAACAGACAAACAGAAAAAGTTGCTGTTGCGGCTCTTCACCAGGGCTGTAGACACTGTAATGGCCTGCATGTGCAGCACGGCTTTTATATCGGGCCTTCTTCCCCACAAGTGGGAAAACCGAGAGGCGCTCGAGCCACGGCAAATTCTCGAGCTCCTAGAGGATGTCGAGATGGCTATTTCGGAGTACTGGGGGGACAGCGCGCAGGACGACAACGCTCGCACGGTTGTTGTCTTTCTCATGAACACTGTTGGTGCTGATATTTGCGAGTACTTCAAGATAAAGACAGGAGCCGCCGGTGGTGTGTTCCGTGGTGAGAAGGGCGTGCTGGAGGAGGCGATTTTGTGTTGTGATGAGTGGTTGAATACATGTGCAAAGCTGACCACAATCGATTGGGGCGATGGGTGGGGAGAACGATACGAAGATGCCACTCTTGTGCGCGTCCGGGATCGCTTACGCACAGTCCTCGCGCTGCGCTGCGTTGACGACGAGATTCGAGAGCTTCTCGGCCCTAACGACTTCCGTCTCCTTAAAACGGATGGATTATGGGATCTTTTCAACGATATCGAAATTATGAGTACGTCGGGTGACGTGCATAACCAATGGAACAGCTCCTTGGCTGCCTACTATCGCCGCGTCGAGCCGATCGAGCAGCAATGCGCTGTTTTATTGCGCGATTTGTTCTCCTCTCGTTCCGGGCTAGCGCCACAGGTTATCGTGCGTGAGTTTTCGGGTTACTGTCACCTCATGAAGAGACCAATTGTTGCGAGGGAACTCGTAGCGGAACGAGGGGGACTGCTTGCCAAGCTTAATGATCGGCTCGATACCATTCGACTAGAGTATGAGCGTCGCGCAGAGAGTACCGAGGACGAGTCCGTGCTGGAAGCAGAGGACCGCCGCTGCCAAACCGGCCGCTTTTTTCCCGGAGTGGTGAACAACATCATCTGGCTTCGTCAGTTGTGTGGTCGTGTAGAAGAGCAAACTAAAATGTGCACTTCTATCCTCGCGGATCTGCCCATGTCCGGCGACTTCGTGGAGTCCGCAAAACGCCTTCTCGACGATCTGCACGATTATGAGCAGGAGTGCTACCGTAACTGGGTGACTGATCTGATGGATAAGAGTGATTCCCTGACACTCAACGCCGATGCCCCGCTCATGGAAATAGACGAAAGGGGGCGCGTGGAAGTGAACTTCGCTGAGCGCTTGGTGCAACTCCTCAAGGAGGTTCGACTCTTGCGTACCCTAGGGTTCCATGTTCCTGACACCATTTCACGCCTGTCGCAGCAGGCGACACAGTTTCTACCGATGGGGATCGCCTTGAAGCAGGTTGCGAACACGTACAACAATATGGCGGCCGACATCATCCCATGCACTCACGCTATGCTTCTGGAGCCGGCGCTGGCCTTTGAGAAAGTTATCACTACCAGCGGCAACAAAAAACTCACGTGGCGAAGCGAGGAGGAGGCGAAACGCTTCATTGAGCAGCTGCAGACTGCGGCTCAGAGCCTAACGGACTTTAATCGCCGTCTGCACAAGACCCACAAGGAGATCGAGGCTGTTGTTGTACAGCTTCTGGACATTAGCTTACTCCGCTCCCGTGACCGCTGGCTCAGCAAGGTGAGACAAATTCGCGAAAAGATCGAGACTTCCGGCTTTCAAAATACGGAAGCGTGGCGGAATTTTTGGGATATGCAGTTGTACAAGGCAATGGAGGCGCAGTATCAACTGGGGCTCGAGTCCCTCCACGACGCAGTCGAAGAGATTAAGGCCGATATTATTTACGACGCCGAAAGTGGACAGGCAGGGCTGCGTCCTCCGCTGGAAGTGCTTCGACTGCAATACTACCAGCGCATCCACGACTTTATCACGTTCCCCATCCGGTTCCAAGGATGTGGTAACGGAAACGTGTTTCGTGAAATGCCGTCGCGCAACACGCACGGTATCTACTCAGTGTTCAAGTCCGCTGGGCTCTTGTTTAAGCGTGTGGTCCACGAACTAAAGCGATTCACACCGTACTTGGTGATTGGTCGATGTGGCCTAGGCGGTAACCCATCCCTCGAAGAAATCGTGAGCAAGTCCCTCACCGAAGTCCAGCACTGGGAACAGAGCGTACGGCTTCTTAAGCAGAAGGGCAAGGAGATCAATAGCGAAGACCTTTTTATTCGCTGCGGACGCATTACGTTGTGCACGGCGGGTATCAAAGGCGCTGTCGAGGATCACTTGGTGCGCCTCACAGACGCCCTTAGAGTCACACTGAAGCAGAGTGCCGAACAGCACCTTGGATCGATCAACGACTTTCTGGCGAAGGCCTCCAAGTGCCTGGACAGCAGTATGACGAAGCTGGGGGAGATCAATGAAGCTAACTTGCTCTATGGCGAGCTGATGGAGCAGCGCCCTGCGATCGAAGTTGAAGTGTATCATTTTTACAACAAGAATGTCTTGCTGCAAAACATGACCGGCGCGGCAGGACTCGACTTCACCAAGACAAAGGAGCGCTGGACAACCTTCATGAAGCGTATGGATTCCCACGAAGAGGAGGTGGAGGACCAACTAAGTCGTATTCGAGATACCGTATCCTCCTCCTTGAAAGAGTGGGAGAAGGACTCTATTCGCTTCACGACGCGGTGGCACGAACTAAAGCCAAAGGACCTCTCCGCGCAGAAGCCACTAGAATTTGTCTTGAAGAAAAAAGCTGAGATGCAAATACTAAAACAGCGTGGAGAGGAATGCAGAAAGCAATGTGAATTCTTCCACCTTGACGATCCAGACCTGCAGATCATCGAGGAGGCCGAGGCTGATATCGAGGAGTATGCCAACATGTGGAGCATGCTAGGCGACTTTCAGCAACAGGTGCAGGATCTCTGCCAAGAGTCGTGGATCAGTTTCCGCGCCAAGACATACCGCTTCGAAGATTTTGTGAAGCTCTGGCAAGATAGGTTGAAGGAGATTGCATCCAACTCAGTTACCGTACATATTCGCACGATGCTCGAAAACTGGAGCCACTGCGTACCACTCCTCAAATACGTCCGTGGCGACGGTTTCACATCAGCCCACTGGAAGGAGTTGTTCACGATGCTCAAAATCCGCGACGTGACGCAAGATACAGTAAACTTTGGCCAGATCCTTGACCGCTATGAAGAGATCCTCTCAAAAGAGGGTCTCATCAAAAAGCTTCACAGTCGGGCTCAAGGTGAGGCACAAATCCGAGAGGCGCTGATCGATGTGCGAACATGGGGGGCGGATGCCCGCTTTTCTTTAACCGCGCACCCAGATCGCGCCGGGGTCGTGCTTATCACGGACTGGAAAGACACCATGTCTGCGCTCAGCGACAATCGTGCCCTTTTGTTGAGCATGAAAGAGTCCCCGTATTTCAGTCTCTTTGCTAAAGAAACAGACGAATGGGAGAGTCGCTTTTCGACCCTCGACGAGTATCTCCGTTACATGAATCAAATCCAACGTAAGTGGGTATACCTGGAGCCCATTTTCCGCCGCGGCGCCCTGCCGAACGAGAAGCACCGATTTGACCGCATCGATGCAGCTTACCTGACAGTAATGAAAGCAGTCGAAAAAGATGACCGACTGTTGGCACTTGCCGAGCACAAGGAGTTCAAGACCACGCTGCGTGACGTCTCTGAGCAACTGGAGCGCTGCCAGAAGGCACTGAACGAGTATCTGGAGTCAAAGCGTGATAGTTTTCCTCGCTTCTACTTCATCAGTGACGATGACCTCCTCGAGATATTGGCACAAAGCAAAAATCCAAGCATCATTCAGTCCCACCTCAAGAAACTTTTCATGGGCATACACAGTGTCCAGTTTGACGCGCAGAAAGAAAACATCCTGCAGATCTTGTCACTGGAAGGGGAAATGGTCGCGCTTGTGAAGCCGGTGCGCGTGACGGAGGAGGTCGAGGTGTGGCTCTCGCAGCTGGACGTTGAGGTAAAGGCGACACTCAAAGCGCAGGTGGCACAGTGTGTGACCAAGTGCGACATTGGCGCCTACGCTTCACAGGTACTCTGCACAGCTGAGATGATCACCTTCACTCGAAAAGTCGAGAGTGCAATTCGTGACCCCAGTGGCAATGTGGCTGCGCTGCATAAGCTGAAGAATCAGCTCCAAACGAGACTGCGCGAACTCACCGCGTACGCCGGTGGCAACAGTGATATGCTGGTCGGCATAAAGCTGAAGGCGCTTATCATGGACCTTATTCACAATATCGAAGTAGTGGAACTATTGATCACCAACTCGGTAGACAAGGAAGTGCACTGGCTCTGGAAGAAGCAGCTGCGCTACTACCTGGACGATGCTAAAGACTGCGTGCTGCGCATGGTAGATGCACAGTTTCGCTACAGCTACGAGTACCAGGGCAATGCACCGAAGCTTGTGCACACGCCGCTGACAGACTCTTGCTACTTGACTCTTACACAAGGCATGCGATTGGGCTACGGAGGGAATCCTTACGGCCCCGCAGGCACTGGCAAGACTGAGTCTGTCAAAGCGCTTGGTAACGCAATGGGGCGGCAAGTGCTCGTCTTCAATTGTGACGAGGGGATCGACTTCAAGTCCATGGGCCGCATATTCACCGGTCTCGTCAAATGTGGCGCGTGGGGCTGCTTTGATGAGTTCAACCGCCTCAAGGTCGACCAACTCTCGGCGGTTTCGCAGATGATCCAAGTGATCCAGGAAGCTCTCAAGAACGGCGACAAAACGTGTCAGCTGCTGGGCAAGACGATCAACGTAAACTCGAATGCGGGGATTTTCGTTACACTCAATCCAGCTGGAAAAGGTTACGGCGGCCGCAGTAGGTTACCTGACAACCTGAAGCAGCTTTTCCGCTCGATTGCGATGAGTGCGCCAGATAACGAGTTGATCACGGAAACAATCCTCTACAGCGAAGGATTTGAGAACGCAACGCATCTAGCAAAGAAGGTTGTGGTAACATTCACACTCTGTAGCCAGCTTCTATCCTCTCAGCAGCACTACGACTGGGGCCTGCGCGCAATGAAGGCTGTGCTGCGTTTGGGCGGCACGCTTATTCACAACTTCTTGATGGAGCGCGTGGCAGGTAAAATTCAATATTCTCCGGAACAGATACTGGAGAAAGAAAGCGAAATTCTCATCAAGTCTTTGCGTGTCAACACCCTCTCCAAACTCACCTTTGACGATGCCGTCCTGTTCAAGACTCTCCTCAGCGACATCTTCCCAGGCGTGGCTGTGCTGGAGATCGACTATCAAGAGCTGCGTCCGGCCATCGAGGAGTCCATCAAAGAGCTCAAGCTACAGGTAGTGGAGTCACAGATTCAGAAGATCCTCCAGCTCTACGAAGCATTGCGACAGCGAATGGGTGTTGTTCTCGTCGGACCAAGCGGAAGTGGTAAGAGCACCCTCACGAGGGTTCTGCGCCGCTCGCTCGAGCGACTTGGCAAGAATGTGCCGTTGTATGTTGTGAACCCCAAGGCCTTGCCGCGTGACCAGCTGCTCGGCCGCATGGATCCTGACACTCGCGAGTGGTTTGACGGTGTCATCACGGATGCGGCCAAAAAAGTAGTGAAGGAGGAGACCTCGGTGCAGTCGTGGATTTTCTGCGATGGCGACATCGACCCTGAGTGGGTAGAATCGTTGAACTCCGTATTGGACGACAACAAGCTTTTAACCATGCCCAACGGCGTTCGGATTCAATTTGGCGACAACGTAAACTTTCTTTTTGAGACACACAGCCTCGAGTTTGCCTCACCGGCAACAGTGTCGCGCATGGGTATTATCTATCTTTCTGAGGAGGATGTGGAGCCCAAAATGACGGTTGCGTCTTGGTTAACCGAACAGCCTGAGGAGTTGCAGGAGCAGCTTCGGCGGTGGATCGATGCATACTTCTACAAAGCGATCGACTCGTTGCTTACCTCTGGTGAGCTTGTAGTCGGGACAACACGGACTGGCCTAGTGATGTCTGGTCTTTCACAAATGAAAAACTGTACCACCAAGAAGAGGTTTGCGCTGGCGCTGATCTATGGCCTGGGCTCGTACTTAGTTGGGGAGGCGCAGAAAAAATTCGCCAAGGAAGTTCTTTTCCTTACTGAGGAGCGGCCTCCGGATTTGAAGAACCCGCTAGATTTCCGCTACGACGAGGAGAATCACGATTATGTTTCTCTAGAATTTCTTCCGGCAACGAATCTCGCCATCGACGATCTGTATCGTCACCCCATGGTCTCCACAGTGGAGTGCCAGCGCGCACTGGAGGTAATGCAGGCGTGGACGAAGCCGATGAGACCAGGTGTTTACCGCCCTTTCATATTGGTGGGCCCTGAGGGGTGTGGAAAAACCATGTTGCTTAATAATCTTTTCATGAACACGTCTAGTACACGTGTGGCAACTGTTCACTGCTCGGCCCAGACCGAGGCGATACACGTCATTCAAAAGCTGAAGCAAGCGTGCTCTATGCTCAATTCTAACAAAGGCAAGGTGCTTCGCCCCAAGGAAGCAGAGCGACTCATTCTGTTTCTGAAAGATCTCAACTTACCCAAGCCAGATCGCTACGGCACCGTGCAACTACACTCATTCCTCCAGCAGCTGACCCTATACCATGGATTTTACGATGCAGACCTCGAATGGGTTACGGTGGAGCGTGTGCAGATTGTGGGAAGCATGAATCCTCCAGGCAGCATGGGTCGTCACCCAGTCGCGCCGCGCTTTCTTGCCATCACGTCTGTCTTGGGGATCTCCTATCCTTCCAAGGAGGCGCTTCAGCAGGTCTACTCGGAGTTCTTGAACGTCATGCTGCAGAGTAGGCGGTTGACGCTAAACATACCAAATAAAGGAGCTGCGGACGTGGCCCGCGTCGTGACCACCGTCTACGAAACCGTGGCCACGCGCTGTACGGTCGACGTAGCGTCGCACTACACCTTCAACCCACGTGACCTCACGCAATGGGTGATGAACCTACTCAACTATGACACCCCCAACATTGGCGATGTCCTCGCGTACGAGGCACGGCGCATTTTTGTTGACCGCCTGGTAACGATCGAGGAGCGCCTGCGCATTGCGAAGGCCATCCGAGACAACGTCACGTTGCTTGTCGGCCACCGCGACGCGCCGTCAGAAAAAGAGAGCGTCTACTACGTCTCGTGGCTGGATGCCGCACCTGCCGGCAAGAAGCGCTTGATGGCTACTACGGTAGAGGAGGTGAAGAAATCGGCGGACCAGCTCTCCCTCAACTACTCACGAGAGAACGCCACACTTAGTGTGCAGCTTATTCCAGAGGTGTGCGCGTGGCTTACCCGTGTAGACCGTGTCTTGTCTCAGGAACGTGGGAACCTGATGCTGGTTGCACGGTCTGGCGTTTGCGCCACGCAGATTGTGCGTCTGGTTGCCTACAACAACCGAGCAGAAGCTGTTACGCTTTGCATCACTCGCGAATACGGGGTGAAGCAGTTCACCGCAGAGCTGAAGAATGCCCTGACAAAGGCAGGGGTTCAGGGACAGAACCTTGTGCTCATCCTCGAGGACTTCAATTTCTTTCACCCCTACTTCCTTGAGACAGTCAACTCGCTGCTGTCATCAGGTGAGGTCGCTGGTCTCTTTACCCAGGAGGAGCAGGATGCGCTGCTCAATCCTCTCAAAGATGAAGCAGCTGAAGAGGGCATGAGCGTCTACAACTTTTTCGTCGACCGTATACGTCGTTTCCTGCACGTCGTCATCGTTATGGATCCAACACACCGTAGCTACGAGCAGCGGTGCCGAGCCAATCCCGCCCTCTTCACTCACTGCAATGTGTACTGGATGGGGACATGGGATAGCAATAGTCTCAAGGTGGTTCCACGTATCATGATTCCCAATGCATTCAAGGCGCTTGACCAGCGCGATGACAAGAAAGAGTTCAGCCTCACAACGGAACTGGTGCACTTACACCGTTTTTTCGGTGATAAGGTCGCCCCACAACAGTTTAAGGTGCTGTGTGAGACCTTTGATCATCTCTTCCAGGTGAAAAGCCTCCAGGCCGCGAACGGGCTAAGTCGGCTGAAGAGTGGTGTAAGCAAGCTAGACGAAGCACAGGAGAGTGTCGATAAAATCGCAACCGATGTGACGGAAAAGAAGAAAATGCTAGAGGTGAAGCAGCAAGAGGCCGACGACGCACTGAAAGAAATCCAGAAGCGTATGGAAGAGGCTAGTCAACAGAAGCGCAGCATTCACAAGATCCAGAAAGAACTGGACAAGGAGCATACGGCTATTCAGGAGCGCAAGGTCGTAATTGAAGGTCAGCTGAGCGGCATTCAACCGGTGCTCGATGCTGCTCTTTCTGCGGTGAGCTCTATTCGCTCCGACCACTTGACCGAGCTGCGCTCGATGGCGAAGCCGCCGGCAGCGGTGCAGTGCGTGATGCAAGGCGTGGTACTCTTGATTGACGCAGGAAAGAGTAGCGAGGCGGCTACATGGCCCGCCATACGCAAGGTACTGGCTGGTGACATTAAGGGTCAAATTCTCAACTTTGATATCGGCAACGTCAACACGGCTGCCCGGGCACAGGTTGAAAAATTTATAGCTGCCAACACCGACTCGTTCAAGCGTGAAGTCATCGCCCGTGCATCGAAGGCAGCAGCTCCAATGGCGGAGTGGCTGAAAGCTGTGGTGGAGTACAACAAAGTGCTCGAGACGGTCGCGCCGATGCGGAATGAGCTGAGGGAATACGAGGCCAACCTCCAGAAGAGTCAAGAGGAAAAGATCAAATATGAAAGAAAACTGGAGAAGGTCGAGGCAAAGGTGGGGGAGCTCAAAAATAATTTCGGTGAGAAAACTACGGAGGCTGAGCGACTCAAGGACCAACTGGAGCAAGCCGAGCAGCTACTTGTTAATGCCAAGGAGCTTCTCTCTAAGCTTGAGGACGAGCACCGGCGCTGGACAGTACAGATGAAGACACTCAAAGAGGACTCGCACTTCCTGCCGAAGCGGTGCCTGTTGGCCGCTGGCGTCATCACGTACCTCGGAGAAGACGCAGAGGACAAGCGCCGCGTTATTCTCGCGCAGTGGAAAGAGCGAGTGAAATTACCTGACTTTAAGTTCTTCACATTTCTGCGTGATGAGAGCGTTCAACTCCATTACAAGGCTGAGGGCTTGCCGGGCGACGAGCTTTCCATGGACAATGCCGTTATGATACATGAGCAGGTGAACACGCCACTCATTAAGGATCCATCAGGTCAGGCGATTGGGTGGCTACAGGCAAATCTAAAGCAACAGAACGCCGTTGTGGATGTTTGCAGCATTTCTGAGGACCGTCTTGTTTCTGCACTGGAGCTGGCCTTACGCTTTGGCAAAAAGTTTATTGTCTCTGATGTAGATCGTGTGGAACCGTTTCTGTACCCTATCCTCCGAAAAGAATTTCACAGCGAAGGTACGAAGCGCGTTATTCAAATTGGGGACCGCCGAACTGTCGACTGCGCGGATGGGTTCCAGCTGTACCTCGTCACAAGAAGTACAGATCTGCACGTGGCGCCAGACATTGTGAGCTACCTTACACCGATCAGCTTTACCATTACGCACAGTGGGCTCGAGGGACAGTTCCTCGGTATCACAATCGAACATGAGCAGCCACAGCTGGAGCAAGAGAAGCTCGATACGCTGAAAAAGGAAGAAGGTCTTAAAATCCAGCTGGCGGAACTCGAAGAACAACTTCTGGCGAACCTTGTCAACTCAGAAGGATCGCTGCTCGACAACAAGACGCTGATTGAGTCGTTGAATCAAATCAAATCGCAGGCAACTGACATCACTGCAGCGCTAGAAAAGTCGAAGACGGTGCAAGACGATATTGATACGAAGCGAAACGTCTATCGCCCGTTTGCTACCACCGCCAGCTCTATATATTTTTTGACGAAGGGCCTCAAGGAGCTTTCACACATGTATCAATTTTCTTTAAATCTCTTTTTGGACTTCTTCCGGCGCGCCTTGACATCTCACAAGGATCTACGTACTGACCCTGAAACGAAGATTGCGGCCCTCCAGAAAACGTTTATACAGATCTCGGTGTCGAACATCGGGCAGTCTCTCTTCAAGGAACACCGCGTGGTGTACGGCATTCACCTCTGTCGCCACATCTACCAGTCCACGTGTACCGTGGCTGAGTGGGACTTCTTGATAGGCAAGGCGGTTGCACCTGAGGACAAAAGAAAAGAGGTGCATGTGCCGACATTCGTCCTACCGGACAGTCTACAGACATTCCGAACCCTCGTCGCGCTGTTCCCCGACTTGGCCTCGAAAGCGCGCTTCCAGGAGGCCGATGTCTGGCTGCAGTGGATGCGCACTTCAACCCCAGAGTCGGAATACCCAGGCTTCCTCAAGACTCTAACCCACTTCCAGCGGCTACTGTTGATGAAAACACTGCGCGGCGACCGCCTCATTGCGGCCATGAACGCCGTAGCGTGCACTCTTCTTCATGTCGACTCTTTGGGAGAGGGCGGCACCCTCTTCTCGGCCGTGGCGCAGTCCGACGCGCGCCGCCCGATCCTCGTGATCACCTCAGCGGGTGCGGACCCTTCGCAGGAGCTGCAAAGTATTGCTCATGATAAAATAGGTAAAGCTCGCTTCCACCAACTTGCCATGGGTAGCGGGCAGACAAAAGAGGCGATGCGGCTGCTGTACGAGTGTGCCGCGAAGGGAGACTGGCTCTTCCTGAAGAATCTTCACCTCGTTATTTCATGGGTGCATCAACTGCAGAAGGAGCTGACGGTGCTCAAACCTGACGCTTCGTTCCGACTCTTCTTCACGAGTGAGGCGCACGACGAGTTTCCGTCTATTTTGCTGGGCCAGTCGCTAAAAATCACGTATGAGCCACCACCTGGGGTGAAGCAAAACCTGCTGCGCACTTACAGTAGCTGGGACGCGTCATTTGTGAATGACAAAGATGAGAAGCAGCGGCAGCTTCTTTTCACGACTGCAGCACTTCAGGCGATTGTGCAGGAGCGGCGCTCATACGTGCCCCAGGGATGGACAAAGAGCTACGAAGTCACAGCAGCAGACCTGAAGTCTTCTGTTGACATTGTGCTCCGCCAGTCGGTGAGCGGTGACGTCGACTGGCGCTCAATCCGCGGCATCCTGAACGACGCCATTTATGGTGTAAAGATGGAGACCTATTTTGACAAGAGCATTATGAGTACTTATGTCGAGAAGATGTTCCGTGTCAACTGCACCGCTGGTACACAGCAGCAGGAACCTCTTTTCCATCGTACACGCCTTTCCACTGGCGATTACGCCGACTACATGAAGATCATTAAAAAACTCCCTGATAGTGATATTCCTGTTCTGTTTTCGCTACCCCCCAACGCAGACAGGGTAGTGCAGCTGTCTCGCGTGCGTTCCCTTACGGCGGATTTGCAGCGTATCAATGAGTCACAGAGCGAAGCTGCTGTGGATGATGAGGCGTGGGCCTCACGCTTGCGGCCGATCCTCGATACCTGGGCCGAGCTGACAGTACAGCACACTGAGTTGCTCATGATGCCGCACTCTACGCCACTGGACCCGTTGGCTCATTCCAGTGCCACCACCAAACCACTCGATCGTTTTCTCGCCACTGAGTACATGACGGCAGTTCGATTAATGAACGAAGTCAACGTTTCAGTGACCGATCTGCATAAGGTGATTGATGGCGCGGCGCTGCTTACCGAAAACCGACGTAGTGAGGCGGCTGCGATGATCCTCGGTGATGTCCCACCTAACTGGGAGGGTCACTTCGTGAGTGCCGCCCGCATTACCACTTGGATGCAAGCCCTGGTCGAAAAGACAGTGGCAATTGCGGAATGGAAAAAGAAGGCAGAAAACGGAACGTTTGCCAGTCTAACGCTCGACCTCTCTAAGTGTCTGAGGGCAAAGACTTTTTTGAATGCCCTGCGGCAGGAGACAGCCCACGCCATCCAGCAGCCGCTGGTGTCGCTCGAGCTAGTGGCAACCACATCGGCGCCTCCGCTGGAGGCGCCGGCGGCAACCGCTCTTGAGGGCCTATTGTTGCAGGGCGCTGTACTAGACGACGCTGATCTTCTGGAGCCCATTGCCACCGCTGATGAACCAGCGTTTTACCCAATCAGAAAGACATTTGTGGCCTGGATGACGTCCCCGTTGGCGCACAAGGCCTCGGTTCGGGTGCCCGTTTACGCGAATTCTACCAAGGAAGACCATGTCTGTGACTTTCTGCTTCCCTGCGCAGATGCAGTGGCCGCACAAAACTTTGTGCTTTCCGGCGTTTCGATCGTGCTAGAGCAGTAGACGCTTGTGTTGTGTGATTCCACACGACTGCGCAGATGGCGGTAAATTGTGGAAATCTTAGCGCTGGATTATATATATATATATATATATTTGTTTTTTTTTGGTGCTGCAAACTCTGCTCTACACCTTCCCCTCTCCACAACGAATCTTGAGTCTCTTTTTTTCTGACCGATCTGGTTCTTGTCTCTCGCCGGTCCTTTTCTCCCCCTTTTCCAGGCCCCTTGGATCCGTTGCGGGTTGTGACTTCCGGCTGCACAAATTTCTTCAGAGAGGGAGGGGCGGGGGTGGAGGCCATCGACTCCAGTTTGTTCACCCTCAAACGTTATCTCGTGGTTTGACGATTCACAGCTCTTGTCTCGCATCGAAGAAGCGCACGCTCGCTTTCGGTGTGCTGTGAAGTCGTGGAATATGGTAAAGTAAAAGAAATGCGAAAGTGAACAACGTCGTTGTGGCGCGTGTCTCATGCACTCCCCAAAGCACCAGAGCGCGTATGTTACGCATGTAAATAGAGAACAAGTCTACATGGTGGGGTACTCCCAGGTAACGCGTGCATCTATCGCGCGGCACTCGTCATGTCAGGACCAACACCTGGGACTATTTCCCGACTATCGTCTTTTTGTTGTTATTTTGGTGGTGATAGGGGAAGTGGAAGGGAATATTTTTTTTGTTTTGTTTTTTTCAACTTTTTAAAAATTTTCTATCTATCTTTTTGTTGTTGCTCCTCACTACTAAGCTTGCACATGTACACACAATGACTGAAACCGTTGATGGCTACTTTCTCGACTAGCGACTGGAAGACTAAACCACTTCATTGAAGACAATGTGGCGGCGCTGGCGGTGGTGGTAAGGGGGGGGGACGACACATAGAACGACGGTGGGGGACTTGTGTGTTCCGTATCTTCTAAGTGGATATATATATATATATATATTTGTGTGTGTCTATTGCTGCTTTGCTGGCTGCGATACCGATGCAGATAGAGTGGTACCGACGCACCGCCCTGTGTGACAAACAACTCACCAGTCTTCTGATTCGAAATCTGAAAAAGGGCACACGATTGCGTCTCGACTCTCCCTTGAAGAGCGACTGAGTCATGCCTCTTGTTGCCGAAGATCAGCGATTTGACATCTCTGTGCTGGTACGGTCTCGCGCCACTCCACCGGTTTAACCCCTTTTTTTCTCCTCAGTGCATGTCTACTTCTGCAACAATCTTCTCGCACCGATCTCGGTAGTAACGACTCCCCCTCTATTCCTCCTGCCCCTGTCCCTCTTCCCAACCATCACCATCGTAACACGCAGTTACAGTAAGTCTTTAAGGTATCGTAGTGCCTTTCTTCATGTACGGTAGCAAAGGTCCGCCCAAGGGCTACAGTGTCCCTCGTTACGAGACCAACGTCAGCAAGCGATGTCAGACTTGCTCAAGCACGGATCACTGGACCTTCGAGTGCACGCAGAAACAAAAATCTCCTGCATCTGCGAAAAAAAGTGCCCTGGGGACGGTGAAGCTAAGCCGTAGTCAAATGCTTCGGTACGGAATCAAAGCGAAGCCTGCCAACTTCATTCCAGAGCCTACAGAGCGGGAAGTCTTCGATGCGGAGCTGAAGGAGTTGCGCAACGTGCTCACAGCGGAAGTACGCCAAGAGCTCAAGGCGGCACAAGCTGCTGCTCAAAGTCATGAAGAAGTTCCTGCAAAACAAGAGGAACCACCGTCTTCTGCTGTACCCAAAAGAGAGTCGCTTTCCGATCCTGTCGTGGTGAAGAAGGAATGTAGTGAGTCCCGTGGGTAATGCATAAGAAAGCAGAAATCTACACACATCGTAGGGGTATCACATTCCATACATCCAGTATACAAAAAAAAAAAAGTTCTTTCCTGTCTTCCGACGCATCAAATTGCTCAACTTTTTCTGTGCAGCCCGAGAGGGTGCCTTTTTTCTCCGCTCGAGCCTCGTGTTACATGGGAGCCATTGTGACGATGAGATGGGTGTGGCATCCATCGCACGACTCGACAGGCGCGGTAATGAGAAGGCATGGTGAGTATGGCTGGAAAATTGCCTCCCTCGCATTTTGTAGGGCTGATAATAAATTCGCAGTTGCGTGCAAACGCTGCGCATCGTTGACCCTGGCCGCGACAACCGCGATGCTCGGCACGGAACTGTTGGGGGAAGGTACCACTAAGGGGTGTACCACCAACTCTGCTACGACGTCTCTGTACCCGCTCCGCGCTTTTGTAGCAAGGTGTGAAAGTCAAGACCGTATCCACACGCGAACTGACCTTTCCCTCTCTAAACCTACCGCTCATAAATAAACATATATATGATCTACTTTTATTATTATTATTATTGGTACGTAGCGTCGTAGTTACTCTTACCTCCATTCGTTGTGTCAGCTGCTGTCGACATGGCGTCGTTGCTGCAGCGGACCCAAATTTCTTCTAGTTTCTTTTTGCTTGCCTCCTCCTCGCGCATCGTGCCACACACAAAGCCGCACGTCCTCAGGTGGAAAGACGTTGACGCACTCGCACACATCATCTTGTACTGTTTGCACTGATGAGCAAGCGCAGTTTTTATGTTCTTGTTCCAATGGATGTGAGGGTATTGCTCCATAACTTACAACGCAATCGATGGCTCCTTACGTCAGGACTTGTGGTGTTCCTAGTCCTCACGTTGGCGCACTATTGGATGGTGACCACGTATCTCCCGCACAGCGGCAGTTCCCAATCGTCCATTCCCCCAAACCATGACACTGTAGCACTGCCGAGGGCTTCTCAGGAGGGATGGTGGGGTAAGCTGGGAAGAAACAAGCCGCCACAGTTCTCGCACCCCCCTCCACCCCCTCTCCACAACGAGGAGCCGACTCTGCCACGGAATCGAGTGCCTGTTATCTCTACCTCAGCGCCACAAGTGCCTTCGCGAAAGAACATCCGGACCACCGTCCCACCGGCCGAGACGCCTCGTGGTGGGAAAATAAATCACTCGTTGCCAGTCAAAGGGCCCTCTAAGGTCGAAAGCTCAACCGAGGACGTGTTCACCTCTCTCTCCCCAGATGACAGCATCGATGCTTTTTACAAACAGCTCCAGACCTTCGAGGCAAATTTGGAGATCAGAGATCTAAAGGGTAACCCGGATCAGCCCACCAAGGATTATGTAGACATCGATGCAGAGGACGGAGCGGGGCAACCGCTCCCCTACGACCCCCAATACGATGAGGATCCCGCACGATGGATGGCTTGCGACCCCCGAAACGCTTCCTTCTCCGTTGAGCGGGATCGGCTGTGCCAAGAATACCTGGGCAATCTCAACAACATGCGTAGTATCAAGGCGATGTCGTCCAAGCTTCTGCAGGGCCGCACAATTAAAATGCAAATCCGCTACGCCCATGGCAACATAAAAGCCATTGTGAAACTATCGCAGCGAAAGTTTCTGTATGAGGCAGTCAGTGAGTTTTGGGCTTATTCATTCGACCGCGCGCTGGGATTTCATCGTGTGCCCACGTCGAAGTTTATGGCTGTTCCTTTGGACTTTTTACGAGTTGCCGTCTCCTACTCGCCTCTCTTTTCCCAGTGGTTCAACCGCTTTGTTGTTCTGTACAACTATACAAATCAAAACTTTGTGCCATGCGCGTACTACACGCGGCAGGTTTCGGAGTGCACCATGGCGTCGCTGCAGCTCTGGATGAAGGATGTCCACCCAGCACTCGACACTTTTCTCGCCATCCCTTATGAAATCGATGACTCGTTCATCCGCAAGTATTACATACCAGGCCACGAGCTTTTTGCCGGCAGCAAACGAGCACGACTGCGCGCCGTTGGTGAGCTTCTTGACCGCAGTATATTCGACTTCCTGATTGGAAACACGGACCGCGGCACGAGTGACCATAATAACTTCGTGTACGGTGGCTGCAGTGCCGATACGACATGTCAGGTGGAGCGGCCGGAAAACCGTATCAAGGGACTGGCAAAGTATGCGTATATTGATCATGGGAGTAGTCTCTATTCGCACAAAGAACCACCAGAAAGTATTTTCTTCGGCGATATAGGTCGGATACGTGTCTGCCGCTTTCGCCGCTCTACCTACGAACGCCTAGCCAAATACGCGTCCACGGAGCGCTCTCACTACCCTCTTATTCAGCACGTTGAGTCCTCGGTTCCCCCTGCTGCCTACAACGTCAGTCATGAGTCCGTCATTCGTAAGGTACAGGTACGCCTAGATAAGATTGTAGAGATTATCAACCGCTGTCGGATCACGTACACAGACACTGGAGTATTTTCAATGCCGGAGTACGATGAGGTGCGCATTGGAGAGGAGGATGCGACGCTCGGCTCCGACTGGGACTGATGCTGGAGGTGTGATGCGTAAATGCCAGTGCAGCCCCCCCCCCCCCCCTCCTCCCCTTAGTGAGGCATCATGCCCTGCCCAGTTATTATTTTTTAAAATTTGGAATGGAAAGAGGAAGAAAAAAATTATTGTTCCGCCCGCTGGTGAATGGCACCATATTTTTTCTCCTGTATCTGCGTTGCTTGGTGTGCTTACAATCTCTTACCCGAGGCGGCCTCTCTGTGCTTTGGAAGCGGAAAGAGCAACGCGCGGGGTTCTTTTGCCTCCCCTCTCCCTCCTTCTGTGTGTAAATTTTTTAAATCGTCTTCCACATTTTCATTTCCAAGGATGACTATGACGACCGGCGTAGAAAAATGTGCATTTACATGCGCGTTAGCTGACGTGCAAGCGCAGAGCGTGGTATCGTTGTTTTAAAGTCATTTATCAACCTCATCGTAGCTGCGCACCGATTTTTTTCTTCTGCCGCGCTCAACATTTTTCGAGCGCACGATCCCTATCAGGAGAGGAGACTTCTGTGTGAGTGTGCGCTTTGGAAGGGACATGGAGTACGGGAACAATCTTGTGCGACTAGGCTCAACCTTGATTCTATTGCACCATCCAAAAATCGGTGAGATCCTGTCCGCGCAAACGGACGGCTCATGCTGTATCTATCATTCTCGTTCACACACTATGCACAGTATCACTGCAACGAGAGGCAAACATAGACTTGAGATGAGATCTACTTTTCCACTCCCTTCCACCGCTACTGTTCTTCTCATCACCCCGTATCGCAGCATCTACTGCTTTGTTACCTGCCTCGCTTTCCACGCAGATTTTCTGGTCACATTATTTTCCAGGCAGGTACATGTCTCTGGTTGAAGCACGTGGAAGATCCACAAGTACGTATGTACACAAATTAGCAACACCGGTTTCTTGTTCTCATTTTCCAGTTACCCCTCTTTCCCCGATCGCACCAATCGGGCATGGTAGGCATTGAACGTTTCTGTGCGTAGGTGTCTTTGAGTCCTATCCTTTCCTGTTTTTTTTTTTTTGTCACCCGCGGCTCGCTCACAGACACGACTACAAAGTAATACACATTTTTTTTTTTTTTGCATGGTTCATCTTCTCAAACCTTTCGAGTTGGTTTTTTTTCCCCTCCTCTGTCTCGCAGTTAGCTTTGCACTGCTGCGTTTCTTTTCAGCCTTCTGATCACCGGTGCGCATTTCATTGATTCTTGCTTGGGCCGGGAGCGGTACGCTCACCTTGGGACTGCCCTCCTCTCCTCATCCGCCCATCTGTTTTTTTTTTACCTCCGTTTCCCCTGGCCTGCCATCATGGGGACTATGAACCTGGATTCCTGGGAGGAGAAGCTACGGCGCGTCCAACCACTTGAGATCAAGGAAATGCAGCTTCTACTTCGTACAGCAATGAATTTGCTCATAGAAGAAAGTAATGTGCGAAGTGTGCACCTTCCCGTCACTATCTGCGGAGACATACACGGTCAGTATCTTGACCTCCTGCAGCTATTCGAGGTGGCTGGAGAAATTCGTCCAGAGACGAGTAGCATGAACTACATCTTCTTAGGCGACCTTGTTGACAGGGGGCGCAACAGTGTCGAGGTGCTGACATTTCTTTTAGTTTTGAAGCTCAAGTACCCACACAAAATCACCCTCATTCGTGGGAACCACGAGACACGGCAGGTTACCACGATGTACGGTTTCTACGACGAGTGTGCCGAAAAGTACGGCACAGTAGAGATCTGGAAGATGTGTACGGAGGTATTTGACTGCATGCCCATTGCTGCCCTCATCGAAGGGAGAAGCCTTTGCATTCATGGCGGTCTCTCCCCTGAAATACGAGCGGTGGATCAAATTAGGCTGCTGAACCGCCGTCAAGAGATACCGAATGAGGGGCCATTTTCTGATCTTGTATGGTCAGACCCTGAGAACGTCGAGGGCTGGGTAGTCTCACAGCGTGGCGCTGGTTTTCTTTTCGGTGCATCAGTCACGCAAGAGTTCATCCATCGGAACGGAATCAACCTCATCGCACGCGCACACCAGCTAGTCCACGAGGGGTTCAAGTATCATTTTGACGAGGACTACCTTTGCACAGTATGGTCAGCACCCAACTACTGCTATCGATGCGGCAATCTAGCCAGCGTTCTGCGCATTTATGAAGACCATTCGCGAGAATTTGTGGTCTTCAAAGAGGTCGAGACACAAATCGCTGCTTCTGATGAGCCGCGAGCAAAGGAACCGGCCTATTTTTTGTAGCTCGCCTCCCTCCCTCCCCCATTTTTCCTTTTTTTTCCCTATAAACGACTGTGGTGGACGGAAGACCTTGCACCTCTGTGTACGGTACCTCGTCGCGGACTGAAGGGGGAGAGGGGATGGCCGCACGGGGTGCGCTGGCATAGTCTTCGGAGAAACAAATGCCAAAAGCGGCCTCTCTCGAATTGTGCTGGTGAGGGGGGCAACGCACCTCCACGTACACCTCACCCCTGAGCCCCACGTCAGTGTAGTTTCTCTTCCATGGTACGTTAAGCCCAGCTTGCATCATTTTCTGTGGTCACTGGTTGAACGTGGTTCGACTGAATCATTGTCACTCATATGTGACACTCATTTTTTTTTTTGTGTGTGTGTTTGCGTCAACAGCGAATAATGCAAAAAAAAAAAAATCAAGGAAACGTCAGGATTTTTTTACGTACAAAGGAGTGTGCGCTTCGCCTGATCGAGTCTGTCTGTGATCTGCCGATTTATGTGTTTTATTCGACCGCATACCCATCCACCCTTAGTGAGACGTACACTGCAGATTCATAGGACAGGCTCAGCGAACAGACTCAGGCAGTCACCTCCCCCTACGTACCCCTCACTTCACCCAGAAGTACCAAAGTCGAAAATGGTTTCCTCACTTATGAGATTGTGATGTCCTGTAGTGCCGTTTGCTGCGAACTGTACTGTGGATGGAGACTTCAAGCGCTGTTTTTTTTTTTTTCACACTTGCAGTTGATTTCACTTCTCTGGAGAACTGCACCTCGCGCTATTGCCGCTGTAAACGTGCCTTGACCAGCTTCCGTGTGAACGGTACTTGAGGATATGCGAGGATCGTTCGATTGAGCAGATAACGGATCACTACACTCCGTAGCAACCAAAGTCACTTCAACACTTTTTTTGTTTATCACAGAACCCAACTGTCTTGCAATGCCATTCTGTTTCATGGAGCTACAGACGGTGCTTTTCGATGCACTGGCCGCCTTTCCACCAGACGGACCCCAGCAGACACGAGACACGGCCTTGGCTCTGGCAGGTGCGCTCGTCTGCTCCGGATCGTGGCTACCAATGGAAAAAACTCGTTTGCCGGTGCGTTTGTATTTGCGTGAGACTGGCGAGTTCGACACAGAGGAATTATGCAGAAAAACGGTGGCGCGTGCGGTGACAACGGCGTTCGAGGGGGTGGAAGGGAGCAAGTTTGCATCCCTCGCTGCTACTGTTGAGCAGCATTACACCTTCGTTCTCAAAGCATGCGAAAACCTTCTGCGAAAGTATCTTCTTTGGATTCTGGACGGATACCTGAACTACGATGGTACGCAGCAGTGTCCCTTCCACGATGCCCTCAGGAACACGGTGCGCGCATTCCGGGCCGAGTGGCATCATACGTTTAAACGATATTTTTCTCTTCCAGATCATTCTAACGATTTATTCAGATTGTTATTCACCTTTGTCGCACGTAAACTCTTCGCTTCCGCCGCCATAGAAGAGATGGGCCGCGTCGAGGTGAGCACGATGGCTGCTATCGTCGTTCATATTTTTACCACGCCGGAGGCCTATCCACCGGGAAACCCATTTCCGCGTACGTTTGAAGACTAAAGATGTCCTTGTGGCAATATCAAGTATTGTGTTGCTGAGTGTCAAATGGGTTTCTCCTCCTCGTTCGCTGATTATCAGCGATTAGCCTCCGTCTGGCGCTTTTGCTTTGTCTTCCTTCTTTTCTTCCTCAAAGCGAGATAACAAGTTTGCGCTCTCGATTTCGGAAGGAAAGGTGAGATCATGACGTCATTAGTGAAGCAGGAGCATAATCCCTCGTTAGACCACCTTCTCACACCGTGGGAATCGGTGCAAGTATGCTGACCCGGTATTTGTGACCCCCCCCCTCCCACAGTCGGAACTTACTTGGCGCCGGGGATCAGCTACAAAAGATGCGAGAGGAGGAAAAGCTAAACGATGTTTGCGCGCTTTTTCGGGCTCTGCGCCAGTCATCACGGGCAATTGTATACTCGATGTGATCAATTGTTGCACTTCGACTTCGCACACACTTTTTCTTCTGTCACTGTGCTCACATTTGTGTACAGTACACACGAGCTTACACACACACACACACACACACACACACCACGCTTGAGAAGGTACACTATATATATATATATATATATATATATATATATATACTTGCATACACACACATAGAAACAGAAAGCAGACACGCTGGAAACATGGAGTCGAAGGTTTTTTCACTGTTGGATACGCGTCCGTTTTTGACAGTGGTGGAGGCAGCCACCCAGATTGGCGTATCTAATGAGGAAATGCAGCAGATCTTCTATGCTGTAGCTTCCTCGAACAGAGATATATACCATTTGCTATCGTGCTCTGTCGAGGAAGCGGCCAATGGCAATACCACTGATTTTGTAATGCAGAAAGCAGACGAGAAGAATGTAGATATGACAGTGCACGCACTCATGTCTCTCACTTTCCCATCGAAAATGACGGCATCGTCTGTTCCCGTACAGTTGCAACCCAATGCAGTATCGTCACTGCGAGCGTATCCGCTAGAAACGAGGGTGGTGTTGGAAAATCGCGCCGCCGGGACGCCGTCGCATGTGGCGCAGCCTGCAGTCTCCTTGACCTCAGCTGGGCTACCTGTGGTCACTCAATCTCCAAGCGACACTGAGCGGCCAAAGATGAAGGAGAGCGTGGGTGCGGTCTCACCATCCGGCAAACCTACTGAGGTCCCTAGGACAGTATCGCCCTCGAAGCCAGAAAATTCCCCTAAAGAGACGCCAACATCCACTACAGTCGTGCCTCTAAAGCAAGAGGTGCTGCCCTGCTTTCCTTCACCGACATCGTCAAAAGAGTCGGCTCCCATCTCCACGCCTTCTCCAAAGCTCACTATCTTCGATAAAATGAGAGAAGCTGCCGCCACAAAACGACCACGCACGGAGGAGCCCATGACAAAGCCACGTCCACCAGCGAAGTCCAAGGCGGTCTCAAAGACCGGAAGTACGGTGAGTTTGACCAAACTGGCGCGAGCGTCGAAGAAGAAGCATGGTGACACCGCTGCAGTTACGGCGGTTGCCTCCGCTCCATCACAAATGAGCTTTCTCGACGACGACGACGGCGACACAGTAACTTGTTTGAGCCGCGGTGAGGGTAGCGTCAGCCATGCGGATGCATTCGCTCAGGAGGAGGCACCCGTTTTGGATGTGGTTGAAGTCTCCGCCTCCAACGATGAGGTGATAATGTATGATGATGCACCACCACTCGCTTTCCGTCCATCCGCAACAGTCACTGCTTCCACGGAAGTAAATTCCAAGAAAGGGTCCGGTACGGAAAAGATCAGCACTGTTGCTGTTGCGGAAGACGTACGTACAGCACAGGGGAGCCTCCTCTCTTTCTTTAGCGCCGCTGTCGTGGAGTTTCAGAAGTCATATGTGCGAGAGGTACAAACGGAGACAAAGATGGAGGACGGCGAGTTTTTTTGCAGTGATGTTCCGTGTTACAAACATATCCCCACAGGGGAGGTGATCTCTGAGGAGGAATACCGTCAACGCACTGCAGTCTTGATACGTGACAACTCAAGCACTGCAGCTGGAAGCACTCGTAACAAAACATACGCGGGCGCCTTCGCAGTATCACCGTCAAGCCCTGCCGCGTCGTCCAAGACAGATATGCGAGACAGCGTGCAAAGGCCAGGGAGGAGAAACGCGGTGCATAGCAAAACACTCCTTTCTTTCAATTTCTCACCGCGATGAGAAAAAAGCCCATTCTTTTTGTATTGAACTGTGGTCCTGTAAAGATGTACCCCCCCCCCTCTCCCATCAGTAGCCTCCCTCATCATAAGCCCACTGGGCGTGACCCGTAAACGGGTTCACCTTCACGTCTTCCCCGAAATTCTTGCCCCATCGATGCGCGCTTGTAGGGCAGTCTTCCGTGCAGCGGTCGTGTGCAAAAGCTTTACTCAGCGCTCACACTTTTGTTTCACCTCCAGCAAGAGGCACCCGTGTTCTCCTCAAAGGGAGATGTGTTTGCAAAGTTATTATAGAAACCCACTGTTCGTGTTGTGTGTGTTTTTTTTTTTCCTCCATAGATGCCACAGTTTTGCTGGCACATCGGCACGCACATACACTTCCTATAGCGGGATAGATATATACAGAAGTTGGTGGTTCTGTTTCCTCACTGGTGTGTCTTTTCAAAAAAGACGGCGCACGTCGCATTTATGTCAGCACATATATCTTTATATCATTTCCATTTCCTTGGATTCCCTGTCGTAGTCTGAGTGCAAAACGTTTGGATGCGAACAAAAAGACTAATTGCTGCCCAGAAAATTCTGAGAAGCTGTCCAGGGCCTTCTTTGATTATTTTGGGGAAATGAAGCAATGGTTGCGTGGCAAGAACTGTGCGGCGTCTGAGACTGGGCTCCTCTGCCCCACTGAGGCAAAGGGAGTCACTGGCTACTGAACGTAGAAGAGGTGTTTGGAAACACTCAGTACCTAATCGCCGTTTGCGAAAAAAAGACACTTCGTGTCTCGTAGGCTTAGTCGGATCAAGTACTTTCCATTCCCTTCCCCCCTTTTTTTATCTTCGTGATCTCAATGACTGCGCTCCGGTGTTAGCAGATGAAGAGTCACACATGAGCCTAGAGAAGAAAACAGATTTATGTGTGTGTGCATTTTTGATCTTCACTCACTATCCATCCGAAGCGACTCCCTGCTGCTGTGTGGACGGCACGCATGCGTCACCATGAGCAAACAGGTTCTCCAAACTCTCCCACTAGCGAAGGGGAAAGATGTTCATAATCGCATAGCGAAGCTAGCACTTTATAAAGAGTGCCTTGCCCTGGCCTACCTCGTCCGCAACAAACTTGTCCGTGAGCACACCCTGCGAGAGGTGCGCGATAAATGGCTCGAGCACCGTGGCGATGGTGGTCATTCTTTGCAGCTGCAGCTGGCGAGCTGCCTGGATAGAATTTCGTATGGCCGCATGTGCCACTCAAAGGCACGTCAGCGTCTTCTGCCCAATGCCAGCGAGTCCTACGACTGGGGCGTCGTCAACCCCATGCAAAACCACGAGAAGCTCATTCGGCGTCGAGAGGAGCGACAGAGCCCAGACGCTTTCAACCACAGCCGCGGCAAGCGCGACTTTGTTCCCATGTCGAATTGGGGATACGGCAATATGGACCCTGACGCCATCGCGAAGCATAAAGAATTGACCGATCGGCAACATTTCATGGGACCCCACTGGCGCGATCGGCCCAAGCCGATGATTCTCGAGGATCTGAGCTTCGAAGAGGAGCTCTACGTTCACTTCCAGGGTAAGCCCAAAATGCGCAAGACACCGAAGAAACATTTTTGATGACAAGATGCGAGTGCAGATGTCACCAAAAAATGCTATGCTGCGCATCACATTCCTTGGGCCACTGCTATATTGGTGTCTTTTGGCCATAAAGAGGACATCTCCATTTCGCGTTTACACTCACCGCCTCTTTTTTTTTTTTCTACCTCGCATATCTATATCTATATCTATATCTATATCTATATATATATCTCTATATCTATATCTATATATATATCTCTATATCTATATCTATATATATAGATATATATATATATTGTGACTGGCATCTCTGAGCGAAAAAAAGGAGAGGAGAGGAATAGTGTAGCTCTTATCGTGAGAGGTGGGGTTTCTCAGGAACACGGTGTATACCTACAGGCTCTCTGCATACGGTAATGTCGGATTTCCCTGCGCCGTAGTATGTCGTTGAATGCCTCATGCTCAAATATGCCTCGGCTTTCCATGCCGACAAGTGAAAACTATGTCCTGATCCGTACACAAAGACACACCTTTGCTACACACCAGAAAAAGAAAAAGGGAAATAAGGGCAAACCCCTTTCCATCTACCATGCAGGTCCAGCGATGCGTCTTATTCTGTCCAGCGGCCAGCACTACTGCTCGCGTTGTAGCAACACAGTGATGCGCACACGATGAATGCACTTCGCACATTCCCACGTTGTGCGACAAAGGTAAGCACCTCTCTCACTCCTCCCTCCCTCTAACATATCCACCCCCCCCCTTTCCATTTTCAGCGAGAAAAAGGTCTCATTTTTCTCACTTGTATTTCGCATGCCACAAATCCTAGGGTAGCGGAAGCGGTTTTTTTTTGTGTGGTGTTGGGTGACTCACGGTAACGCTGCAAGTCGTTTGACTTCCGCCGTTACCCTCATTCACCGACTGGCATTTGTTTCTCGACACCCATGTCGCAACTTTCGATCGTAAAGGATCAGCTACTTAGCCAAGGCATCAATCACTTCGTGGTGTTATCCGGCGCTGGTCAGGTAGTTGAGTACAGCGGCGACTTTGAGAACAAGGAGAAGCAGGTTTTGGCTTATGCTATTCTACAACAGTGTTCTGCCTTGTTGTCCAAAGGAGAGGCTATGAAGCGGGTGACTATGAAGTTCGAAGACGTGCTGTACGTGGCGACAACCGTGCAAGAGAGCGCTACCGTGTACGGTGTTGTAGCGAAACGCCCCACCAGCGCGGCAGCTATCTGACGTACGTAGTGAGTGTTTTTTTTTTGACGTTTTTTTTTTCTGAAAGAAAAAAAAGAATTTCATTTGAGCGATGCTTGTATGCAACGACCACACGGTTGCTCGTTCTTGGTTCGGTGAACGTTTTTTTTCTTTTTTTGTTCCCCTCTCACGTTTGTTGTATTTTTTTTTTACAGCTTGAGTTTGGTAGACATGTACTTGTTTTTTTTTTTTTTGTGGAGGAGTGGAAAGTTTATAGCATTGTGCCGCAGCACGATGCCTTTGTTGACTTCTTGTACCTCCACCGACAGGTGTGAGGTGGGGAAGGTACGCGCCTTGACGTCGCACCTTTGCAGAGACTCTTTCCTAGAAATGAGTATTGCTAAGCAAAGCTAAAATTTAGATCGTGGGCTATTCAATGCGAATTTCTGTGTATCATACGTGCCAACAGAAATTCCTTCGAGGGCTTCGCCAACGTTTTTCCCTTTCTTACCTTCTCCTCTCACTTGTACGAGTAGGCTAACCTGCGAATATTTTGATAAAGACCCAGTAGAGGCCATGACACTGTGACGACACATCTGTATAGCTATTCTCATCCTCATGCTTTCTTGTCTCCTCTATTTTTATTCTTGCTGCTGCCTTATGTGTTCGTCGCACAAAACTGGTCGAAATCAAAACTACTTTCTGTATCTTTTTAAGGAGGGGGGCTCTCGCCTTCTCGTCCCCCGCTTGGTCAGAGTTCTCAATTGCATGCGTGACACGGGTCATGTTGTATGCTCTCACCACACAGGGGCGGACATACCCTCTTGAGAAAGGGAAGAACGTAATTGGTCGCAGCACTGTCCCCGTGGAGGGCGTTTCTTTCATAAACTTAGAGTCACCGCAGGCAGCCATCAGTCGTATGCAAGCGATCCTGGATGTCGCCACCAATGGAGACGCCTGGATAGCGGACTGCAACAGCACGAACGGTACTTACATTAGCATACGCCCCGGGCCTGGGATTCGACTCGAGGTCAATCGGTATTACCAACTCTCACCAGGCTGCCGCCTTCTGTTTGGAGATGTAGAGTGCACCTTCGAGGAACTGCACGATGCTTCATCTATTCCGGCGCACCCATCGCAAACTCTCGACTCTCCCTCTCGTGCCACCAGCATGATAGATACTGCAGGTATCGTGAAAGCGTTCACAGACAACTCAGCAAAGGCGAACGTTGGACAGCATGTGACGAAGTACATCACCGCCCGTCGCAGCGACGTCCCTTACCTCGATGAGAGCCGAAGCCTTTCGATGGAGCCTGTGGCGTCGGGTGAAGCGGCCCCTCAAGGGAAAAAATCACGTTGCGATCACGGTGCGGTGACAGCAGCTTCGCCACCGCTGAGGCGGTCCAGGGTAGAGTCTGCAAACCTCTCCCTGCTCTCAAAATCGAGGACGGCACCAACTTCGACGACATCCAGTAATGTCGCAACCCTTCCACTGCGACCACTTGTGTGTCTCTCAGGAATGGAGAGTGATGAGCGTATGGCTGTCACAAAGCGTGTGCGTGAAGTTAAAGGGCGTGTCGTCGAGGATATTACAAAAGCAAATCTACTTATTGTAGCCACACCGCCTGTTCGCACCCCCAAGTTCATAATTGCTGTAGCACTGGGCATTCCCGTTGTGTCAACAAACTATATTGGTAACGGTAATAGTGAGCTCGATGACCCGTGTCAGCATATTGTGAGTCTAGAGACGGACAGGCATACCTACACAGCTGCTGCACTGCGGAAGGTGATTTTTCGGGAAGAAAAATTTCCCCTTCTTCAAGGCTTAACCTTCAACATCGCCTCGTTGTCCACAAAGACAAAGAGTGTGGCGGCAGAGATCATCGTTTCGTGTGGTGGAAAAGTAGTTCGTGGGAAGAAAAGCGATGGTATCTCTCTTACAGACATTTACCTGGATACTCTCTACGACTCCATTTTGCGCGGCAAAGTTCCTGCTGCCCTATAGAAAGCAATTGGATAGCAGTACAGGAGAAAAAAAAAAAGAAACGTTGATGCAATTCTGTCGCACATATGCGTTGCATCGTTTCTATGGTACATCGACCATGCTTATATCAAAGCCTGTCTTCGACACTAAATTTTCACGCAGAGACGTGCTTATAATGTCCCATGTGCAATCTATCGAGGAAACGTTTCTAACAATATAAAACTGTAGCCCTCACGCACCATCAGTAGAACATGTCGACCCTCCCCCTCGTCCCGCTCTACCGCAAAGTGTTTGTGTGCGTGTGTGGGGTGAGGGCTTCACCTGGAAGTCCCCCCAAAAGGGTTTCGTATTTGTGTAGTACCACCTCTCCGTACACAAGCTGAAAAAGTGACTTGGCGCTGCATCTTACAGCAATGTCGTGTGCGTGCATGGGATGCCGTGTCGGCGGGGAGGGGAGGGAGGGGGGAGAGGGGATAGCTCAGTACTTCAAACGTTAGTCAAACCAGACTATTCTCTCACCATTCTGCTTCCTCTTTCACGCCCCTACTTTTTTTTCCCGATGACTCATCGACACGCTCTAACCTGTTCAGTGGCGCTATTCAGAGAAGCTGGTTTGTACCGCTACTCGCTACATAGCTTTGTCTATCTCATTTCCCCCCTCTCCCTATCGCGTTTTTCTACTCTATTTTCTCTCGTTATCGGCCTTGTTGCCGTGTTGCATTTGCACACAAGATCATTTTCTAAATCTCACCGATTCTCAGAAATTCGTGTCACTATACCTGTCTATCGACAAACACGTCATGACGAAGCCACCGCACTCAAGCGTTGACGGAATAGGTAGTGTCGACGAGTTGTTCACTCTTCCTATTTATACTCCATCTCACGGAGAGGAATCATCTGACCCCATTTTCTCTGCCTCCCAGCGGTGCGCATCCCCACGGGCCCCATATGGTGATGTGAGACATCCTACAGACTTGAAGCGCAAGCGGACATCAGACTCCTCTGCTGGTGTTTCGTCTCGCAGCTGCAGCTCTTCTTCACCCTCCTCTCCATACAATACATGCGACAGCGTCGGTGGTGACGAGATCGACTTGTTGCGGCGCAAAGATGAAGACGTGGCAGATATGGGACTATTTCTAGCCAAAACTGTAGGTGAGACTTCTTCACGACACTCGCTCGCGGAGCTTGTCGCTTTTGTTGACCGTCTCGGTATATCACGTGTGATGCTGGCGCTGAGAAGAGTAGGTGGGCTAGCTGTGTTTGTAGGCAAACTTCATCAGGCAGCGTTTGTTGCTGATGAGGATCGTCGACTCGCGATCACGTTCCTTTGCACTCTCATAGACCAGGTTAGCGGGGAGGCGTTATTCCAAGAGTGCGTGGTGAACTTTTACGTCAAATGTTTGCACCCTGAAAGCACGCAGGAGGCCCTGACGGTTCTTCGCCGGCGCACTGCATCTCATTGGTCGGTGCGCTCGAAGCAGCACGGGACAGCTCGTCAGCGCTCACCCAAGACGCCTGATGTCACGTCAGACGGTCTTCAGGTTCAAATAGAAAAGCTGTGCGGCACTACTCTGTCTAGTTCCTTGTCATCTGAAGAGGGAAGCACTGCATCACTGGCCCTTTGCGCGCTACTGACTCTTATGTTTTCGTACAACCGTCACCCCCACCTGGCGGGACAGCGACATCTCTCTGTGCCCCTTTCCTTTGCACAAGTCGGTGGGCTCGAGCAGCTTGGTCGGTTGCTCACCTCTCGAAACACGCAAGAGCGTGCACTGGCGCTTCTAGAGGTTCTGACATCGACAGAGGAGCTTCGAGGACATAGCCCCAAACTTTTGGCGCTCGTGCCAAGGCTTGTAGCAGAGCTAGACGTACCTCACACTCAGCTACCCGTGCTGAAGATCCTCACAAACATCACCAACATCCAACCGAACGCCTTTTCCGACACCGGCACGGCAACGGCCTTTGCGCGCTTCGCTCTCCAAACTCTGTCGCACTCAAAGGTTGTACCCTGCACTCCCGACGAGAGAGAAATATTCGCACTCTGCTGCGCCATCAACGTGGTGAAGCACGAGTCTAAAGGAGGTGAGTCATCGACGGCCGACCTCGCCACGGCATTCGCCGCTTCGCAAGACACATTGGTTTCCCTTGCAGAGTCGATGATGCAGAGCTACCGGTGTACCAGCACAGAGATCCTGGTGCGCAGCGGATACTACGCTCTTCTTTTGGGCGCACTCTCACTGGTGGCTGTACCTGAGGAGGAAGGCAGAAGCCCGCTGCGTGTGCCCGTCATGACGGCTGTGGCTAGAGTGACCGGTGACACTTGTGTTGGACCGGGGACTACTTACCAGCCAATGCGCATCGTTGTAGCCATTATTCAAGAATTCCTTCTTTTTCAGAGTTCAGCGGGGACACTTACGAAGGAGACACTTTTGGAGATGAACGCCCTAGTAGATCGAATAGTGAGCAGCAATCAAATCGATGTCACTCAGGAGATTGCCGATAGCTGCGCTGCCGAAGAAAAAGCGGGTCCGTCGTCCTCCGACGAGGAAGAAAATCTGGTGCTTGGCCAGCTAATGCAAAACCTTTCTTGAAGAAAAAACATTTGCGTCCCTGCTGGACACGAGCCGTTTCCTAAATCATGGCGAAATACTGAATGAACTCCCCCCCCCGCCAATATATATATATATATATATGTAGTGTATATATATCGAAATTTGTCGAGAAACATGCAAATATGGCAAGCTTCAAGAGCATTCTGCGATTTTTTTTTTGTGTGTATTCTCCACTCACGTGGAAGATCGAGAATCTCCAAACGATGCTCGAGAAGAAACTGGTGTGCAGCGCTCCCCTTTCACCTCCTACATGACGAGGCTGTATTCCCGGTGTGAAAATTTCTACCGGCACCTCACTCTTCTGCGTCTCGCCCAGACTTCCACTAATTTTCTCATCATCTTTCCTGAATAATGTTTTTCTGAATTCAATGGCGTGCACCTGCACAACACAAAAGACTAAACGATCCGCCATATTATTTGTTACCAGTGCACTTCGCTCCGTCAAGAAAAGACACACGTCCACGTTCCTGTGAGCAGTTGTAATGCGCACCGTATCTGTCAGTCATGTCTGTCAAAGTGGCCGTACGAAGTCGTCCAATGAGCGACGATGAGTTGAAGGGGAAATCCGAAATAATAATTCGAATGAACGGCAATGAGGTAAGTCTACAGGAGTCTGTTGACCGACACTGCCGCCGCTTCGTGTACGACTCTGCACTGTGGTCCTGTGAACTGAGAGTTGAGGGCTCAAGCAACAATGAAGCGTCGCAGGCGTACGTCTACAACGCGATCGGGACAGATTTAGTAGAGCACATCGTGACAGGTTACAACGGTTGTATTTTCGCCTACGGACAAACAGGAAGCGGAAAGACATATTCCATGATGGGGTATGATCAACATGATCCAGGACTCATTCCGCGAATCGCTCGAAGTTTGTTTGAAAGGTCTAACTCGCTTCGTCAGAAAAATAAGGAAGTGTGTGTGGAAGTATCCTATTACGAGATCTACAATGAGAAGGTGCGATGCCTCCTACGCCCTACCCACGGCGGCGACGAAGAAACTCAGCTGCGGGTGCGTGAGCATCCGAAGTACGGCCCATTCGTCGAGGGACTTGCCAAGTTTGTGATTACTACACAGGACGAATTCCTGAGCCTGATACATGGTGGCAACAAGGTGCGCACCACAGCGTCCACCATCATGAATGCAACGAGTAGTCGCTCCCATGCTGTCTTCGCTATCACGCTCACACAGAAGGAACAGACGGGTAACCTAGTCACACAGAAAACGTCGCGCTTGAACCTGGTTGACCTTGCCGGTAGCGAGCGGGTATCAAAGACGCTGGCTACTGGAAAGCTGCTGGCCGAAGGTGCGAACATTAACAAATCTCTCACTTGTCTTGGAAATGTTATCAGTGCCCTTGCGGAAGCTGAGGAATCAGGGAAATGTCGTTACATTCCCTACCGGGACTCGACGCTAACCTGGATTCTCAAAGACAACCTTGGCGGGAACTCAAAGACGGTGATGCTGGCCACTATTAGCCCCTCATCACTTCATTTTCACGAGACGCTGAGCACGCTATGCTATGCCGAGAGGGTCAAAAAAATTGTCAATAGGGCAATTGTGAACGAGACGAGCAACAACGAACTTGTTGTTGCACTGCAAAAGGAGATCTTTGCTCTTAGAAGTCAACTTGCAAATGCATCGATAAACGAGAGGGTGCGGCTGGAGGAGGAACTGGAGGCCAGCGAGGCCGTCAAGAAAGAGCTCACCTCCTCTCTTGCAGAGAAGCTCGCCTGTACCAAGCAGCTGATGGAGGAGCGGGAGGAGTACATGCGTCAGCTAGAATGGAGACTAAACACGCAGACTGAGGAGATTGAGATGTTGCGCAGCTCCAACGAAGAGAAGGAGCGGCGTATCAATGAGCTGCTCCAGCGCATTCAGAGCCTCGCCAATCCAAACGAACCCTCAAAAGGCGAACAAATGGAGCAGATTCAGGTGCTAGTCGCAGCACTAGAGCAGGAGAGAAACGTGGGTGAAACACACATGCACCAAAAGCGACAGCAGCGTGACGCTGTCCTTAGAAGGCTGGTGGAGGGTGCGAATGAGGCGGAGCAGCGTTTGTTCCCTACGGAGCACTCTTTAATGGGCTTCAGAGCGAAAGAGGCCCATGTCGACGCTACAGACGACGTTGATCAAGGCCTTTTTCTCGACTCTCACCCCGAAAGCGCCGACGAGGATTTAATGCTGGACGGTGAATTTTCCATCAATGCACCGGTGGACTCGGATCTCGAGGACGTCCTGGCGGAGGACTCCGATCTGGAGCTGCTGTCCAATGATCCGGTATTAGGTGACACCGATACAGACGAAGGACTCAGGAGTCCAGACTGCAATTTCGAGAAATCCTCCGGTGAACCAATTGCACCAGCGACCGCTGTGCGTCAATTCTCGGAAGAACTCTCCCCGATGACAGGAAAGCTGTTCATGGCAGCGACGCTGGTTCAAGATGCTTCTTCGATACATGTGCAGACCACAGATGCTCAAGCCAACAGAGGGCTTTTATCAAAAACAGTGACAACGAACCTATCTGCAGAGGCTGTTCCTTCGTTGTCTGCTCCATGCACATCAGAACCGGAGGCTCTGTGCAACACTGTTCAACCTCCGCCGCTGCCGCAGCCGTTCTCGTCACTTGGCGAGCAAGCGGGGCTGGTATCATCGAATGTTGGATACGCAAAGATGCACAAACCCCAGTTGGCACTTGAAAGCTTCTTTATCAATCCCATAGAACGGCCTGAAATCTATTCCCCCACCGATCGCGTTGCTGAACTTAGTCTACCATCGCATGCGCTATCTGGTAATCGATTTCTTCGCGACTTGTTTCACGTAACCACAATCGTTGATTCTGTGGATCACGGCCCCCCCAAGTCGCAGATCTGGGAGGTAGACATGTTCTGTGGTCGGTTCAGGAGCCATCACCTCACTGGAGCCAAGTCGTTTGATCTCTCCTTTGCCAATCTTTTTCGTGTGGAAAAGCCCCCGTCAAATTCTCGATGCTTAACGCTTTTTTTCCTAGATTCTCCACAGCCTTATCGACTTGAGTTCTCTTCTGCATCACGCCGACAACATTTTTTTGAGCTTGCGATGCTCGCTCGGCGTGACTCGGTTCTGTGGTGTCCGTCCCTCTGCTTAGACGGCGAGAATGACACTACTCTTTGCGTGAAAGGCACCACAATCGAGCAGGCTGGTGGTACACATGTTCCTGTCAAGGGGGAGGTGAAGATGAGAGTGGCGCGTATGCCCTATGAGGTGTTGGACCTGTGGTATGGATGCTTCTCGCTAGAGGCGAAAACACTCCACTGCAGCGCGGAAGTCTTCCGAGGCATCTTTCCGAAGGTTCAACACGACATCTACGCGCTGGGTCTTCTTAATATACCTGAGTCGCTTCTCGGAGGCAGCGCGCTTGCGGACTACTTTTTACCCCTCATCGGCACTGCGTCCTATGTTGTACTCGTCAACACCGCCTCTTCGTCAAAAAAGTGCCGTGCAAACAACGCGCTATTGGTGTTCTGCAAACGTTCTCTCTGGGTGCGAGTGGCAAACATTGAACTGCTGGAGACTGTTTCACTGCGGAAGGAAGGTGTGCGTCCCGGTGACTTCACCGCCACAGGATGCTCGATGAGAATTAACGAGTCCTCTCTTGCTTTTATCCTGGTGAACGCGAAGCCTGGGGAGTACAGCATCAAGGATCGAGCAGCCTGCATTCGGATGTTGTTGTCTAGTTTTCTTTTCTTGGACCCCTCGGTAGACGTTTCAGTCCGATTTGATTACCTCATAGTCTCTGGTGCCTTTCACTTTGGCGGCGATTTTTCTTTGGACGACGCTCTCATTCGGGAAATCCTGTCTGAAAACGTGCTATCACACATGCGCGAAATGGAGCCCAGTCCTTCCCTTTCCGGTGCTCAGTCGCACCTTCGAATCTTCTATGCTGCCCGCCCCAGTGTCTCGCGAATGGACGTATCCATCTACTCGACGTCGCGTGCGCTCACCTTACCCAACGCGTTTATTTCTGCCGACTTCTTTTGTCAGCGGTCTTTTCTCAGCTTGTTTGGTCAGAGAGTGCCGCGGGTGCAGCTGTTGTTGGACCGAGTAAAGATTAGCGCTAAACGACTTCCTCCGATCAGCGATGCGGCACTGCAGGTCTCCCTTGGTGCGTCCGAAGGCTCACCCGCTGCATTGGAGCTTCTCGCACAAGATGGCGGCTTCGTGGTATCATCCTGGGCATGTGCAGCCCTTTACCCTTGTGTTAGTAACTCAGAGTACCTTCGTCTACAAACACTAACGTTCTCTCTCTTGGGAACTGTTGGGTCGACAGAGGGCCAGGAACCCATCGTAGTGGGGTCTGGCGCATTCCCATTAAAGTCGGTTGCCTTGGCGGAGCCCGCACAGCTGCACATTCCTCTGTATTTCCGCGGATGCAATGTCGGCAAACTTACTGCAGTGATGCTCGAGGTCTACTGCGAGCGCAACGATGCTGAGCTGAGCGCACTCGGATTGCGTGATGTTCGTTTTGCAACTATTTGCTCTTGTTACGAGAACCAAATCCGCCGCAGTGATGGTCAATGGACGGCGGCCTCTGAAGCCGATGACGGAATACACCACTTCTCTGCTCACGATGTAACGAAAATGCAGTTGCGTGAGGCGTACTCTTTGCCAAACGAACATGCGTGGTGCTGGATAACAGATTGGCAGCACGACTGCCGTGAGGACGATCAACAAGGGTGGGTTTATGCAACAGATGCCGGGGATGACCTCCACCTTAGTGCCACCGCCTCCACAGGCATACGTCGTCGCCAATGGGTTCGTGTCATGCAGGCGAACGATCCAATTGTCTACCACTCGTATTTGGCCGAGAAGATGACGACGACGACGACGTAATTTGGCGTCATCTGCATCCGGACCGATGAGGTGAGCACAGCTGAAATGATACAAAGGTGTGCTCGTGTCTTGCCGAGAGTTTATTTCCATCTCCTAACGAGTGCGAGGGGAAATAAAAGAGGTTCTACAGTGTTCGTCAGTTGGGGGGGGGGCTGTTGCCACAGCCTCGTAGAGAGGTGGTGTGAGATGGTCTGCTTCCTCGCCACCGCAGACGGCATCTTCGTAGTCGTGCGTAGATACCTCTGCCACCTTGGTCCTCCTCTTTGCTCAGGGGTTCTTGCACTCTATTGAGCGAAGTCGTATATATATATATATATATATATTTGTTGTTGTTGCTGTGGGCTTGCGACTATCGCTCACAATCGAGCTTCTTGAACGCAGGGATTTTTTAAAATTGGTTTTTCTTTTCGCCTCTTCCTCCCTCCTCCCGCTTTGGCGTTCTCCATCCTGTGCAACGCGCGATGCCCGGAAAACCTATGTATATCTGGAAAAATGCCAACATTTTGCAGTTCCACAGCGGAGTGGGCTCATGAAATGCCTAATTCTGTGTTCGTTGCATCCAAACGTAAAAAAAAGCAGTCGCCTATCACGCGGTGTGTAGGCGATGCAGTCTGGCGGAGGGGGATTCTGTGGCGATGCACACACCCTCATAGCTCCACATGCATCCTTTGTCGGTTGTCCGTCTGGGTCAACTCAGCGAGCACCAACTCACACTCAGCCACAGTTGACGTCCCGAGTATGTTCTAAACCCAGGGATTTCTCAATAATTTCATATTTTTCATTTTATTCTTGCTAGCCCAACTTTAGACAACCCCGTTGCGAGGGATTGTCATGAGTGAATCGCAGGCAACACTCAGCACGTCATGGATGGCTCCCTTTTTGTAATTTTTTATCTCTTCTTCCACTGTACACCTCCGCCCTGGATCATATTGCAGCAGAGCAGTAGCTTGTACTTCTTGACAAAGTTTTTTTCTGTTCAAAGCAACGAAAAATGAAGAATTTCATTCGAACCAAGTCCTCGGCGGCCTTCCCGCAGGAGCACCGTGGATCTGTGACATCCCTTCAATCTAACTCCCGATCAGCTGCCTCCACTGGCAAGGGTGCTGTAGCGCAATTCACCTCCAAAACTGCGCGTAGTGAAATGGAAACGGTTTTTGATCGTCTTCACTCTCTCGACAAATCTGTTCATTGCGACAGCATTGGTGGAAAGGGACTGGCACAATTATTGAGCGAAGTTGGTGTCACAGCGACCTCCCTAGATTACATGGTACTCGTGTGGAAGTTGGGTGCCACACAACAGGGATGTATCACGCGACCTGATTGGCTAAAATTCGCCTACACTAAATCCATCGAATCCATCGTACAGCTCCGCCAAAAACTTTCTGAATGGGTCAAAGAGGTTCGCGAAAACAGCGGCCCCTTTCTCCTCATGTATAATTACCTATACGACTATATTCGCGGTGAGGAAGATCGACGCACCACACTGGCAAAGGCGATCAGTGGCTGGGATATTTTTTTCAAGAACAACAAGCGCTATGCTCAGTGGAAATCGTGGGCAACGGTGAACTTCAAGAGTGATGTCTCCCGGGACCTATGGCGGCAGCTCGGTATCTTTTTAACGGTGGACGGAAACGCTGAAGAGCTCTCGAAGAACCAAGTCTCAGCGTTATCGTGGCCATCGGCAATCGCCAACTTTGTCGATGAAAACAAAGACGGACTCTCCTGACCCATGCTGCGCTCGTGGGATTTGGAGGACATATCGATGTTTATAAACTGCTGATATTCCTCTTTCACGTGGATCGTTTAATCGCTGTCGTGGAAAGAGAAGAAGTGAGCCAAGGAAAAAGCACCCGTACGGTTGGGATGAGGTAGCGCTGTAATGCTTCATTTTGTGCTGGCGCACTGGTCGATATAGTGAAGGGGGTACCACACAAGTTATTTTTGCTTCACCTGGAGGTACGTGGAAGCCTGCTCGAAGGATTCAGGGAGGTTACGCCGGCCTTTTTTTTCTGCTTGTCTCTAACTGGGGGAAAGTGAATGACAAGGAGACAACACTGCCCGTTGATGGGAAACTACTGTAGCGATAAATGCCATAGCTCCCTAGGCTCCTTTTCACACTACAAAGAAAGTCGTATTCATAGTTACATCTCGTGATGCATTGAAAGAAGACCACATCAACGATGCTATTGTGCCCTCGCCCCCCTGCAACGTGGACCTACAGCTCAAGTATCTCGCTGCCCAACCTACACTAGACTGTTGTACTCTGGAAAGGACTTCGGCAGCTGGCACATGGGTCCGCACAAAGAAACTTCTTTCGTCCTTGGTATCAGCCCCATTCACCGCTGACAGTCACCTCACCGCTGACCCCCTACGAAACCAGTGGTAACCACTGTGCCATCAAGCAGTGTATTCTCCACAAGCTGGGAGAAATACCTAAATCCTGTGACTTACCGGTGCCGTTCTGGAGGTGATGCTACATACCTTGAACCTCATCCACTGCAAGGACGACTGAATCAACTCGAGCAGACGGATGTACACTTTTGATCATATGAGGCCTATCTCTGTGTTGTGTGCTCAGCTGCACTTGATGACATGGTGCACAGTGACCTATTGAGACGCATCGGCACATGGGCGCTGACGCCAGTATATTCATCAGCTCATCTTGTAATACAGGTTTATATATGATACTTTCTTTTTTCAAATTGAAATATCTTTGGAACATGCACAGGGGGAAAACACACGATGGATCGATAATGACGACCATACTTGATACCCACAGCATTCATCACAATATGAATCAATGACTTCATAGGCCTGCCATCACCCAAAGTCACGATGCAGGACCGCTGCTTGTGTGAGGAGAAACCTTTTTTTTTTTTTTCAGTCTGGAGCTATTTTACATCAAGATATTTCAGTGTCCAAGGGATACCACGCAAAACGAAATGTTTTTTTTTCCACGTCGTATCCCCCCCCCCCCCGGCACATACGTTAGTTGTTTGGTGTTTGCCTGCAGTGTGTGTCTGTCACTGACTATTTAGGTTTGGGATTGATGCCCTCATACTATATGAGGGCGGTGGAGGACGTGATGGCTGTACCTCTACACGACCTTCCGTCGTGGTTTGCGTTCAGCAGGGGAGCATCTGCGTGGCGCTGCGCATGGTACGCTGTATCATGATGGGTCATCTCTCAAGGCTCCATTCCACGCTACTTCACTGGAGGGATTTTTGATCACTGCGATGATGCGAAGTCTAAACTCTGAGACGTCACAAATGGCAGCTGGTATGAGCTCTGATACGTCCCACTCAAGGTGATTCTCTTCGTAAGATGGGCTGGCAATCCTCATGAAAGCCGGCGTTTTTGAGAATGTGGCTGCATGCACCTCTTGTTGCAGAGCTGTCACAGCACCCCGCCTACCAAAGGCATCTGCAGATGCCTAGTCCTGACACTCATGTTCAGAAGCAATGGGAAGTATTAGTGAAAGAAAGCAACGGACCGCCACTCCGTCCCCACCGATCGTTATCTCTGAATTCAACGACGTGGACAATGGGTCAATATACACCCGTGCAAACAGAATACGCACAAATCATTGACTTCTACTAGAATCTTATAGGCTATGACCCCATGACGCATTGTTCCTCGAGGGTGGACAGGGAAGGGAAAACATCAATAATTCCATACTCGACATGTGTCTCTCTCTCTCTGTGTGTGTGTGTGATTGTCTGTGTGTTAGATAAGGAGTGGGAAGTGGAGTGGGAGGTGTTGGATACAGAGTTTCAGCTTTGAAGAAAAGAGGCCGGGAGACTGAGCAGTATCATTATTTTCCGAAACTAGGGCACTCGTTTTGCCGACGACAGAGTCAAATACATACGGCCTGGGTACACTCGAGCGTGTTATCACTGTTTTTATCGATGCAGCAGTCTCTGGAGTGGTTCTGCCCCGGTACGCTGCAAGACGACAAAGCATATTTTGTATTACCCCTATGGTCCACGTAGATGTCCCCACCACCGCTACCCCTTTTGGTTTCCGCTTCCTAGCGTAGAGGATCTCGAGAAGTTGTGCAAGATGGGGTGCCTGCCAAACGGCAGAATGGAAATCGCTAACCAAGGTTGAAAAACCACTTTGGCGTACTTTCGAGGGCTTAAGCAGCGTTTGAGTCGGAAACTCGACCGCTGCTGCAGCGTTTATTCAGTCTCGCTCTGCCTCAGGTTCAAGTGCCATGACAGGTAGTACTGCAGAGCGGTGTTGAGTACCTGTTTTGTTGCAAATCGTCACTTTGGGAAATACACAAGGGCCATTTCTGCTGGCATTTAGATACTATCGCGAATACATTTTGATGTCCTCCTAAAGATTTTTTGTTTTTCAATGCTAAATCGCTCAATCATCCACACACACAAGTACGCGCAGGTGCATTTGGGCTCGTTGCTGGTTCGCTCATACGACTAACAGCATGTCCTTATCTCCTGAGCAGTCGTAACCAAGAGACCCGCACACTCTCGAATTCTCCGAACTACCGATTTTTCTTTGCATGTACCATACCTCACTCCTTCCCTACTGCTCGTATCAGAGGTCAAATAATACACTACGCTGCATCAACGCGCCGGTGAAACGACTGCGGAAAAAAAGCAAAAGGGATTTTCCTCTTCTGCATTTGGATTTTTCCCGGCAAAGACAAATGACTTCAGCAGAGCTGATGCAGATTCTCTTCAGCGGGAGCGAGAATAAAATCAAGGAGGTGATCAAGGATCGGTCGTTCGTGGAGTTCTGCAATCGACCTTTATCGAGTGGCCAGTATCCCATTCACGCGGCAGCAATCAGGAAAAACGTGAAGGCGGTTGCGATGCTGCTGGAGGCCGGCGTCAATCCAAATATAGAGTCGGAGGAACCGGGAGATACTCTAGGCTCCACAGCTGCACATTATGCAGCGGCCGTGAATTGCGTATCTGTGCTGAGGGTACTGAAGAGGCATGGAGCAGACCTGGATCACCCTGCCGCAGATCAATGGACTCCGCTGCATGCGGCAACATTTCGTGGAAAGAGTGCAGCGTTTGAAGAACTTTTGCAGTTGGGTGTGAACGTCAACTGCACCACCTCTGCAGGCTATACTCCGCTCTTGTTCGCGGTAAATCTTGGTCGTGTAAAGGAAGTGCGCTATCTACTTCGGAGCAAGGCCAAAATTCATCTAAAAGATTCGAGACACGACAGCCTCTTACATTACGCTCTACACTACCGACTTTCGCAGGCAATCGGGGCCGAATACGAACTTCCCGACAGCCAGCTAGACGTTGCCGTACTGCTGGTTCTCAACGGCGCTCGGCCAGATGAACTGAATGAGGAAAGGCATACACCGACGCGATACGCAGAGGCAAAACTACCGTCGCTTCCAAAGGTACTTCATCTTCTTTTTTCTAACGCAATCAAGCTGCTTTGTGCGCCGATCGAGATCAACTATCTCACGCTCACTACTGCCACAGTGGATTTCTTGGTGGAAAAGGTCGGCCTGGAAGCTGCGCAGGCGCAGGCTCTCGTCGAGGCTATGGCGACCCTCGAAAAAGAGCGCAAACTCATTCCCCGAAAACATGCGATTGCTGTCGATTCAGTGGTGAGTGCTGAGGCTTCGTGTTTTTTGAAGGCGGTTTGCCCACCAAAACCCCCCGGGACACACAAGAGCGGCGGTGAAGTCCCGTATAAAGGCGTGTGTCCCTTTTTCCAGCGGCTTGCAACGCATTCAAATACGCATCGTGGGGAAGAGGGTGAGGACAGAACTCCACGCCTCTCTAAACTCTACACGCTGTGCTACCTCAAAAATACACTGCTGCTTATTGGAACCGCTTTCCTCCTCGGCTATTTCTGTGGGCAATGTCGCAGAGGGTGAGTGAATAACAGACTGTCATCAAAATATAAGCAGGTGGGAATGCATGCCTGCTGTTGTGACCCACAGAAACTGATCGCATATTTCGAGTGGGTTTTATTTTTTTCTTTCTCGCTCCCTCTCTGCTCATCCCCCCACCCCACCCCACCCCACTCATAAACTCACCACTTTTACGCATTCTGAAAAAAAACGTCCGTTGTAAAATGCAGTGTACTTCTCATCTATCACCAGCACCTTCAAGTGATTAGTGTATTATCTGCTGGAGCCATATGAGGGAAAAATTGTGACTCAGTAGACCATTTTTGTTTTTTTTTTCAGCTCCCCACGTGTTATTCTGCGGCGCATCTATAGCAGCTGTGCGCTCCGTGCTCACCACTCATTTCTAGTGGCGTTCTCAATTTTACCTCCAAGAAAAAATAACCTATCCCTCCACGACCAGCTAGTGCTCTTACTACCTTTGCGACTACTAGCACCCGCCTGCGGGGCTGTGTGATTGCAGCTTACGCTTGCATGTACCCTAGAATTTTCCTCGGTGATTTCAACGCAACTCTAGGATAATAATGAGCGAATGACAACTTGGCGAATGTTATTGAGTGTGCAAGAATTACATTCGATCTTATGCATTGTACGTTTCACATCTTCTTATTTTTTTATTTGTCATCTCCCTCTTCTTGAATGACGTTTTACCGTTTCCATCGGCGTCGTCTGCAATGCTTTACTACACTGCATCTCCACGCCCTCCCCCCCCCCACCACACACACACGCACACAATCGTCAGCTCTTGCGGCTGCGTTTGTAATTGAAGAATTATGCCCCGAGGATTTGGAGGACGTGGCGGTGATCGCGGTGGCGGCCGAGGCTTTGGTGGCCCACGTGGCGGCCGTGGCGGTGGCAGCTTCGGCGGTGGCCGTGGCGGAGGCCGTGGAGGTTATATGTCAGAGCCCGACCCCCCGGAGCACATGGAGGAGGTGGGCACCTTCATGAACGCGGCGGAAGGTGAATTAGTTTATCAGGTCACAGTAAAGGGCCAAATACCGCGCTTCAACGCCTTTGTATACACGGAAAACAAGGCAAAAATCGGAAAAATCGAGGAGATTCTCGGCAGCACAACGGATGTTATGTTTTCTGTGAAACCGTCTCCAGGTGTGCAGGCAGCCTCGTTAAGTGAGGGCGATAAAGTTTACATTTCTACCACCCAGTTCACACCCCTTCGTGTCTTCACTGATCCGCCAAAACCGCGTGGTCGCGGAGGCCGTGGTGGCGGTCGTGGTGGTGGCCGCGGCGGCGACCGTGGTGGGCGTGGAGGTTCAAGTGCTCGGGGAGGCTTCGGCGGTCGCGGCAGCTTTGGTGGAGGTGGTGGTGGTCGCGGCAGTTTTGGCGGCGGTGGGCGCGGAACTTTTAATGGTGGTGCCGGCGGCCGTGGCTTCGGTGGCCGAGGTCGAGGTCGCGGGTATTAGAGAGCAACCGTGCTATCTTCGACTGGCCGATGAGATGGTGATTCATTTCTAGCATGCTTCTCTCATCTTTTTTTTTTTTTTTCGACGTATGACGCATGACTGCAAGGACACACACGTACTCACAGATAAGCAACCACAAAGAGTTTCCAAAAGTCTGTGCAGACTTATATCGTTGGAAAGCGGTCACTCGAGCTGTCCGACGGATGACACTGTGCTTTCAGGAAACTGTTGCGTGTGTGCATGTATGTGTGTTCCTCTCGATGCGTCTGAACCGAACGGTTTTCATATGTGCCCCGCCCACGAACGAAAACTGTGCAATGCGTGCGTTGCGAAGACAAAGGCAACTGAAACACATGACCGGAGGCGCGTGCGGACGAAAGCGCTACAGCCACAGTACCCTGTGGAATAGTTACCGGGTAGCCAGCGTGCACCATTCTTTTTTTTTTTTTGAGGGGGGGTCGCCGTCATCGTCGTATTCTTTTTTGTTGTTGTTCGACGAGTGTTAAATGTAATCAACTCGATGGTTGACATATAAGTTTGGCTCAGTGTAAGCAAGGTATATATATATATATATAGGATGCACCTAAGAGGCGGGAAACAAAACTCATGGTATCGAGGTTGTCGTTACGTTAAGCTTTTCTCGCTTTAATTCGTGAGGGAGCGAGTGAAAACAATAAACAAAACGTAGACTGGATATAGATGGGAGGATGTGAGCACTCAGGCTAGATATGTTCAGCATATACACTCATGCGGTGCCAGCGCATTCACTGCCGCACGCAAGCCCAGCGCGCAAATGTTGCTGGTGGACAGGATCTAGAAAGTTAGCACAGCGATCTCGCAAGCATCCCCTTTGCGTTCCCCCCAACATGCACCTGCACTCAGGTGTTTAAATTACCAGTAGAAGTTTTTTTCTCTCTACTGGTGAGTAATGGCACAATACGCGAGTTGAAAGAACGGCCCCACTACCAGTACCACCAACCCCCATGCTGTTCACCTGTGTCGTACATCATCCTTCACGAAACGATCTCGACTATCCTCAATCCACTTTTATTTTCTCTTCCTTGTATGTCAGGAATATCCCTCTCTACTGGCGAGAACTCTTACAAAAAGAGAAGCTGAGGTTTCAGGTGTATGGGCTCTGATACCCCGTGGCACAGCTGGGAGTGGAGCGAGAGACGACGGCGCACTGTCTGTGGTTTCAATGTTGCAAGGGATTCCTTTGGGGGACTTGCTCTGCTACTATGTATACCTGCCGCAGTCATAGCTCACCTTGCTCTTGTTGTTCTGACGCCGACCAGCACTGCTGTCCACAACGGCACCACTCTGCTTTTGGTGGTGCTTGTGGAGCTGTTTCTCTGTATGGGTGTGATGGTGTTTCTTTTTCTTCTTCTTGTTACTGATCCCGGCTTTATAGATGCTCCCACCGACCTCAGCTGTCGATGCAGGAAATGTGGGGTTGAAGTCGAAGAATTCGATCACCACTGTAGCGCTTTGGGTGCCTGCGTCGGAAAAGGTAACATGTCCTACTTCCTTTTGTTTCTGATGTTCACTGCTCTCCTTTGTGCAGTGGTAGAGGTGGGGAATCTAATCGCCGTGGTCATCGCCATACGCACTTACAGACACGATACAGGGTCTGCATGGGCGACCGCAGCTGTAATGAAAAAGGCGGCATTTGCAGCACTGACTTCCTCAGTCACTTGGTTATTGATTGCACTCAGCAGTGCGGCTATGGCTGGGGGTGTATTCTCTGCGTTTCTCTGTTTGCGGTATAGTTACCTAACTTGTCAGGGTCGCAGCTCACTACAGCGGCGTAGGCGGTTGGTCACCGGAAGCTCATTTTCCGGTGTGTTTTCGAATGCTCTGCACCCCAGATTTTCACACAACTTCAACTTTAGGCGTCGGTACGATATGGTAGACATCTCGAGCTGATGGTTCGCCTGCTGGAAGGTATCGCTTTGTTTACACTGGACAGTAAACCTTAACACACACCAATGGCATTGCTTAGTTGTTCATGCTTTTTGTTTTCTCCCCAGAGTGGTGCTGCATGTACAGAGACACTCTTCGGCAAATATTGAGGGTGATCGAGGCGGTGGTGGTGGCGTGGGGTGGGAATCTAGGTCGAATCCAGATGGCTCTTCTCCTATCCCGCCATTTCTTAACGGCCTGCGAGTCAAACGGAGCCGGTCGAAGGAGAACACGGTTGAACAAGATCAGGTGCGTATTGAAAAGGGAGGAGTCGTAACGTTGCACGCCCCCTTCCTTTTGTGAAGGCCTCAGACAGTATTTCTGGACCTACTATCTTTTGCATGTCATAGCGATTTTCCTACACGTAAATAAGATATGATTCATCTCAGCATCTTTTTGTTCTATACGAATATACAGACGGAAAAAAAAACAGTAACATGAGCACACTCACTTCGCTCACAAAACATTCCGAAGAAGTGCCCAGCGACATCTTGAGGAGAATCCGTCTAGCTTGCCATCTAGGTAGAACATCAGACTCAGGGGAAAGGAGGCGTTTCCTCGTCTACAGCGCACGAATCCGTGGCTTGATAGAGCGACTGTCGTTTTTATAGAAGCCACAATAAAAAACCGACACTGACTACTGAGACCGGCTCTACCCTTGGCTGGTGGAGTGAGTACGGATACTTTCCTACTGGGGGTCGCAAGATGGCAAGAGACCTCCAAAAAAGGATTGGGCGCGTTTGCGAATACTCATACAATTAGACCCCGTAAAGCGTTCCTCTGTGGCCGAAGGCTCTAGGCGTTTGACACCTCAGCACTCGTGTAGTCCGGCGTTGCAGACTCTATCCTAAAGCTATAAAGAGTGACGGACGTGGCAAATGTACCATCTTCAGATTATCTACCATTCGATATGAATTTGTGCTTCGCATGATTTTCGTTGGTAGATTTTGAATGAGTCCTTGCCTTGGGATGCCCCTGGTTGCAAAGTTGCTTTGACCCCGCCCCTCTTCCCCTCCCCCTCATGATTCAACCCTACCATGCTAGGATAACCTGCCAGTTGAGCTGGCAGACAGAACTGCATAACTGTCTTCGCCCATGAATTCTTCGTTTCACCCTCTATCTCCTGTGTTCTTTCGCTTTCGTATCGGCACTTTTCATATAGTTTCTTTTTTTTTAATTCTGTTGTTAGTTCGTTTCATTTTTCTGCTCGTGCGCGTTTCGGAACACCGCCGTTTTTTTCCGTTGTTGTTATCGAGCAAGTCGCAATCTTTGACAAACCATACGCAGGGCTAACACGACTCCGTTGGCAGGAAACACGTCTTCGCGATGCTCGCCAAGCTTGAGGCTCGCTCGTCGCGCGTGAAGGCGGTTGCGCTGCACAGCACTGCCACGTGGCTTCTCTGTGGACTGCACAATGGTACCGTGCAGATTTGGGACTATCGAATGAGCACATGTGTGGATACCTACACAGAGCATGTCGGCGCAGTACGTGGTGCCGACTTCCATTTGAATCAGCCGCTCTTCGTCACCGGCGGTGATGACTACACAGTGAAGGTGTGGAACTACAAGCTGCGTCGCTGTCTCTTTACGATGACAGGTCACATGGACTACGTCCGCACAACTTTTTTCCATCACGAGCAGCCTTGGATTCTCTCATGCGCCGACGACTTCACTATCCGCATCTGGAATTGGCAGAGCCGCAAGAGCATCGCGTGCCTCCCAGGACACAATCATTACGTCATGTGCGCCCAATTTCACCCGTTCAATGATTTGATCGTGTCGGGCAGTCTGGATAAAACAATCCGCGTCTGGGACATATCTGCTTTACGGCACCGAAAGGAGCAGGGCGGCATTACCCAAGATCTTTTGGGCTCGTCCGATGTGGTAGTTCGTTACGAGCTGGAGGGTCACGAGAAAGGCATCAACTGGGTGGCCTTCCATACCTGTGGCGATCTACTGCTCTCTGCTGCTGATGACCGCACAGTGCGCCTGTGGACGATGTCGGGGACATCGTGTTACGTCTCGCGAACGTTCACCGGTCACACCAGCAACGTCTGCTGCGCTGTTTTTTACAGGAACGACTTCCTTGTGTCTTGCGGAGAGGACCGCTCGATTCGCGTTGTGCATATGTCTACCGGTACAACAGTACAAACATTTCGCCGAGAGGTCGAGCGCTACTGGATCATGGCAAGCGACTCGGTCCGCAACCTTATTGCCGTTGGGCATGACGCTGGGTTGCAAGTTTTCAAGCTGACGCGAGAGCGACCTGCTTTTGCTGTTCACAGTGGAACGCAGCTATACTACGCATGCCAGAACAAGCTCCACATGTACAACTTTGTATCCGGGGAAATTAGTTCCTCAACGCTCAACTACCAGTTTTACCCACCAACGTCGCTTACTTGCTGCCCCACAACCGGAGGGGTGATACTTTCCTACTCCACCGGTGGGCCGCAAGTGGAATGGGTTCCGAAGCCATTAGCGACAAGAACGTGTCATGTTGAAGGTACTTTGAAGGGCACGGACGGCGTCTTCTTTGGGGGGCAGAAGATTGCTTTGATAGATGCGAACGGAAAGATGTGTATTCACAACGTGGGCAAAGTCGGTGGAAAGCCGCTGCAGACGGATGTCTCATGCAGTCGTATCTTCCCAGGGCCCGTTGGCTGTGTGCTTTACCAGTCTGAAGAGAAGATTTTTCTTTACCAACTGGCGCAGCATGGCGCTGTGGCAGAGGCTACCGTGCCGGGGGTGAGATATGTCATCTGGGACAAAGACTTCTCCAAGGTGGCGCTCATAGCGAAGAACGCCGTGACCATAATGACAAAGCGACTTAAGCTTATCACGTCCGTCTCGGAATCCTCAGCTCGAATCAAATCTGCCGCCTTTGATGAGACGCGCGATGTGATGTATTTCACAACATCAAACCACCTCAAATACTGTTACCTGCGCAATGGCGAGACGAGCACTATCAGTACACTAAAAAATCCGGTGTACCTTGTGAGGGCTGTTGGGGATACCATTTATGTGTTAACACGAGACGGTCGTGTTCTGCGCAAGGAACTTGATAACGCAGAGCTCAACTTCAAACTGAAGCTGGAGCAGCAGTCCTATCGCGCCCTCATTCGCATCATCCAGGAAGGGAAGCTCAAAGGTCAAGCTCTGGTCGGCTACCTGCACAAGCACGGACACTCCGAGATCGCTTTGCACTTTGTCCGCGATCAGCTCACGCGGTTCAACCTCGCCATTGAATGTGGTGCCATTGATATTGCCAAGTCGACTGCAATAGAGCTCAACCAGCCTGACATCTGGCGACGTCTCGCTGACACTGCCACGCGCTTTGGTAATATCCAGCTGGCCCAGTTTGCGAGTGCCAAGTCAGGCAGCTACCGGGCTTCTGGTTTGCTTGCCCTTCTCACAGGTAACACTAACTCGATTGCCAATCTTGTGGATACCACACGAGATGACGGCTTCAGGCTCCATTACAGCATGTACTTGGACGACGCGAAGCGGCGGGTCGAACTTCTTTCCAAGGCAAATCAGCTTCCTCTGGCGTACGTCACCGCTAAATCGAATGGCCTGGAGGAACTGGCAGCCCAGTTGCTCGAACGGATGGAGCCAGAGGTGGCGAAGCGCGTGCAGGCACAGCAGTTTTATCCTTCCCCGGAGCGTCGGGTAGTCGAACCAGTCACCGAAAACTGGCCCATGCTACAGGTAGAAGAGTCGCTGTTTGCGCGACTCTTGAAGGAGCCTGGGGAAATTGACGGAATTGCACACCCGGAGCTTGATGAGGGCCTCGCTCCCGGCGCGGGCTGGGGCGACGACGACGACAACGACGGAGACCTGGCTGATGTAAGTGCCGGTGCTCCCGCCGTTGAGGCTGCTTCTGGCGACGGCGAGGAGGATGGTGGATGGGATGTGGATCTTGATATCGAAGTGCCGACTGCACTCGGTCCCGTTGCAGGTGGCAAAGATGCAAGCGTTGGCTATCTCGTGCCACGTGAGCGCCCGCCAATCACGCAGTCGTGGGTGGACGCATACACACTCCCCGCGTTTCATGTCGCCGCAGGTTCTTTTGTAACCGCACTGCAGTTGCTGCGTCGTCAAATTGGCTTGGCAGATCCGACGCCACTAAAGCCTTATTTTATGCAGCTCTGGGCGGCAGTAAATGGCTGCAGGCCTATACCTATCGGCCCATGTACTGTTTTCTCGATGTCCACGCACCCGCCGGACATCGACACGGATACGCGCAACGCTCCCGCTCTGCCAAACTTCCTGCCAGTGCTGGCCGAGAAGCTACGGGTCGGTTACCAGCTGTTTGTCGAGGGAAAGTTTGCGGAAGCACTAGATGTCTTCCGCAGCATTTTGCACCTGGCCGTCGTGACCGTTGTTCGAGACGACCAGCAGTTAGCGACGTTTCGTGAAATCATGGTGACTTCGGCCGAGTATACGCGTGCTCTGACGCTGCAGCTGCATTTACGCACCCTGGACGCATCCTCTGTTGAGTCGCTCCTCCTGGCATTGTACTTTACACATTTCCGTCTACACCGCGCGCATCTTACGTTGGCTTTGTCGCAGGCAATGAGTAAGGCCTATAAGCAGAAGAACATCAAGACAGCAGCCGAAGTTGCGCGTCGACTGATGGAGCAGGATCCGCCAGCAAAGAGGGCACAGCAGGCTTCCGCAATCATCGCTGAAGCCGACCGTAACCCCACTGACGCCGTTCAACTCGACTATGACGAGCGAAATCCTTTCATCTTGTGCTCTGTTAGCCACAAGCCACTCTACAAGGGTGTCGTAAACCCACTGCGATGCAGTTTCTGCCTGTCACCCGCTGACCAGCTCTTTAAAGAAGCGATGTGCCCTGTGTGCAAATTGGCCAAGATTGGCGTGGACTGCGCTGGTCTCGCTCATCGCATTTGAAACGAAACAATTCTAAGTGGCACATTTCTAGTTCAACGCCCCCCCCCTCTATGGTGTGCGATGAATGCTTATCTTCCCTCTCGTCTCTGCTTCCATGGGCTATGTGATTCTCTCAACCTGCAGGGTAATGGGGACACATTGATGCACGACGAGCAGGCGCTGCAGCTCTGCTGCGTTTGGGCCGTCCCTTGGACTCCTCCACCGTTTTCGTTCTCGAATCCTTCTGGATGTTTTTCCAGCTGAACTTTAAAAAACCCTCGTGTCTCTTCGTATCTACACGTTTTTTATTTATTTATATTTTCATTTATTTCTTCTCCCGTAGTTGTGGTGAAGGTGCTCGGATGATTTCAAAGGCGACGACAAGACTCTCTCAAGGTCTCCTATCCTTCAGATTTTTCCCTGGTAAGCCGCCTTTTGGAGAGTTGGAGATAGTGTGATGGTGTGCCTCGAAAAACGATTTCAATATTTCTCACCCTGTGTTATTGTTATTCGTCGCTGTGGACGTGTGTGCGTTACCGTGGCTGCACTGTGAGTGTAGTAATGCCTAGGAAAATATGAAGTGGTGGGGAAAGGCGAGGGGTCGTGCGGTGTCCCAAACTGGCCCCACTTCCCTGGTTCGCAGACGTTTTTCTCTGATGTGTAACAGACATGAAAATCCCGTTCACAATTTTTAATTGGTGTACGTCGTTGTTGAAAGCTAGAATACGTATGGTGCTCCCGTCGCTGGCCGCGCTCCCTACTCTTACTCTTCTCTCCGTGATCTGCCAGAGGGATGTAGTTAAAGAGTGGGAGGGCTGGGGATTGGAAAAGCAGCACCAGTGGGGAGGTTGTTGGGGTACTACACTTGTTTCTTCACCTTTTCTTGTGCGACGATTCCCATGCCTGTAATATCAAGTAACTATGTCACCCTACAAACGTGTGGAAGTGCTGGGTGAAGTCTTCCCTTGCTCAGTTGAGCTTCAGCGCGGGTGTGGTGGAGTTATGGCTTCCTCGGGACGAACACCTCCATTATGCACATAACAAAAACTGATATATATATATATATACATATATATATATATATATATTCACTCATCGCTCTTGATCTGCCTCGGCTTCCTCTCTGTTAGACATTATTGTCCCTCAGCGGAATAAAAAAAAAAAAACGTTTTCTCATAGGAACTTCGCTGCGGGAGTACATAACGAATCTTCTTCCGCGAGCGTCTCGTAGAAAGGCTTTGCGTTGGTCTGATACCCCTGTAGATCACTTTGACGACAATGACAAGCTGGAATCAAAGGATGGCCAAGATGGCCTTCAGGCGGTCCAAATTTCGCCGCCTAGCGTGGGGTGATGGTGATCCGTACCCCTACACACCACGCGCCACTTTTCGGTACCAGTGGGATGATTGGCCGATGTGGGAGAAGGTGTGGCACCTGGCTGTTGGCATGCTAGGGATTGAGTTCGCCGTCTGGGCGTACTACTCGAAACTAAACAGTCGCATGGACTGGGCACGCGAGGAGGCGCTGCGTCGCATGCGTTTACGCCGCGATGCACAAGAGCTGATGATTCTCGAGGGCGAGACATTTCCTAGCGATATCCAGCCAGCGCGCCACTGAAGTTGTATGCTCAGTGCAACGGTCTGCACTTTTCCGCCTTCCCAGGAGGCGTCTACCCTACAACGTACGTTTTCTGAAATTATCATATCGTGTTAAAATACAAAGATCAGGGACGTTCTTTGCCCAATGCTGATATTCAAAGCAACTTATGCGGAGGGAAAACACCGTGTACTTGTGCCTTTTGTGTCTCGGTGGGTTCTGGCAACACAGGGTGAATTTGCATTGGCGCTCAGGTGTCTTGGTGGTCGTATAGTATGGCCCACTACCGTTCCTGTATCTTAAAAGGGTCAACACAGTACTAGGGAAGCGCTCAGTAAACATCCAACGGTTCAGCGTCGGCATGTCGTCTGTATCACTCGCAGTATGTATGGGTGATTCGTTGATCCCTCCATCTCCCGACCTTCTGTAAACTCTGTGAGTTCTATCACTCTCGAGAAATCGTTTACAATACACATCTGCCTCCTTTTCCTCTTTCTGCCTCGGCACTACATCGCACCGCACATTCCAATACCGTGGCAGCAATACCTTCACGTCTTTTCGCTTCACCTGCATCTCTCTTACTCATTTCCCCTCGACCAAGAAAGGATAGCTTATCACGTTACCGTCGTTTT
>CM007318.1:1530093-1567521 GCA_000333855.2 Endotrypanum monterogeii
ATATGTTGACGCTTTGCGGTGCTGTCGATTCTTTCTTTCTCTCTTCCTGATCCCACGTGCATCGCGCTCCTCCTCAGATGACTTCTGCTGCTTTTTGTGATGGATTGAAGAAATGTGGTACGAGTACTACTAAAGTATCACCGTTGAAAGAAGGTATCATCATTAGATCGGTATATTATTGCCCCCCTTCCCCCTGAGCTGTTAGGCGAAGGGAATGGTGCTGATCATGGCAAGTGTGTTCGTGTACGCTGTTGCCGAGGTGTGAGGGGCACGCAAATATGTAAGGGGAGTATTTTCGAAAATACAAAAAAAAAAGACATCATCTTAGATCCATGAAGATACCTATTAGGGTCCAGGAGTATTGGACGAACCCGTATGAAAACAAGGGCACCCATGAGGTTCTCGTCAAGCGTTGTTAGCAGCAGGCTCTGCATCCTCCTCATCTTCGTAGCGTTTGCCGGCTATCCCTTTTTTTTTTGTCCTCCGTATCGCTGTTTTTACTCAACGGAAAAGCTTAAGAGGCTGCAGACAAAGCATTCCTCTTTTCCACATTATTTGGGGCGTTCAGCATTGAGCGTTATTCGGTGAGGGTCCGTCCCGAAGACAGTACCTCCGCGAGCGTCTCGTAGAAAGGCTTTGCGTTGGTCTGATACCCCTGTAGATCACTTTGACGACAATGACAAGCTGGAATCAAAGGATGGCCAAGATGGCCTTCAGGCGGTCCAAATTTCGCCGCCTAGCGTGGGGTGATGGTGATCCGTACCCCTACACACCACGCGCCACTTTTCGGTACCAGTGGGATGATTGGCCGATGTGGGAGAAGGTGTGGCACCTGGCTGTTGGCATGCTAGGGATTGAGTTCGCCGTCTGGGCGTACTACTCGAAACTAAACAGTCGCATGGACTGGGCACGCGAGGAGGCGCTGCGTCGCATGCGTTTACGCCGCGATGCACAAGAGCTGATGATTCTCGAGGGCGAGACATTTCCTAGCGATATCCAGCCAGCGCGCCACTGAAGTTGTATGCTCAGTGCGAGGGTAGTTGTCCGGTACATTTCTGCTACGCTTTCGGGTAGGACGGTGAGGCTAACGACGCACCTCGCCTTTTGTTTTTATTCAACTTTTTGTACGGCAGGCAACTTCTCTGTTTCCTTTGTATATTTTTTCTATCATTGGTGAAAGCGTAGAGATACCTGATATATTTTTTCCCTTCTGCACACCATGCAATGCTCTGCACTCCAGTCAAGTATCGAGAAGTCAACAGCAGGTCCGATTGGCTGTCATGTACAAATCGGGTATATAATTCTGTACTGTCTCCACAGGTATAAGTATTGTTATCTTTGTGTGTCCAACATAGTGAATAGGTTTGTACGGTAATACCTCAGAACATATCTTTTCGATGACCATGAAACAATTGTCTTCCTGCCTCGTCACTACTCGTCTGTATTCGTGAATATTTTGCTTGTTTTGCCGCGAGTAAGCCTATCGACGCACGCATTCGTACTGGGAGCCCTTTGTTGCATCTAGTAATTTATCGACACAACCTTTCTGAGCTGGTTTCCACTCTTCCTCAATCATAGTTACGCTAGGTGTCATCATTGCCATGAAAAACGCACTACTTATTGGTGCTCGCGGTGGCCTGGGTCGTGTCGTTTCAAACACCTTTGCGAGGAATGGATGGTCAGTCATCGGTGTGGATGTATTAAGTCCCACTAGGCAAGAAGATTGCCTTCTGAATGTAAGCTCTGTTGCTTCTATCGAACAACTGCAACAGACCTACCTCGAAGCGGTTGCCGGACTCAAGGTCAATGCAGTGATTAATGTGGCAGGCGGCTGGGCAGGAGGCTCCGTGAAAGACCCCACCACTGCCGCATCCACAGAGCTGATGCTCAGGCAGTCTCTCTTCTCTTCCATCGCAGCGGCACATGTATTCAGTTCACAGGGTGAACGTGGTGCGCTTCTTCTTCTGACCGGTGCAGCTGCAGCAGTGAAATCTACACCAGGCATGATCGGATACGGTGTAGCCAAGTCTGCTGTTCATTTTCTTTGCGAATCCGTTGCAGCCGATCCATCGGTGTTGCCGCAAGATGCGAGCGTTCTGGCCATTCTCCCCACGATTCTTGACACCCCGGGGAATAGAACCGCAATGCCTAATGTGGACAACTCTACGTGGACACCACTCGACGACGTCGCCAAGCAAATACTGGAGTGGAGCAGTGGATGCAATCGTCCTCCCAGTGGCTCCCTAGTCAAGATAATTACAGAAAATTCAAAAACACGTTTCTTTGTTTAGAAAAAAAAGGACTCAAGACTAGCTTGATAACCATGAACAATTTCTCTTTATGCCATCCCCACACCCTATGTCTTCCTCTACATTCGCGGTTACAGTTTTTTTTTCAATTTTATACATCTGGTCTGTGTGTGCAACCCCCCCCCCCAAAAAAAAAAAAAAAACAATTCTGTGCTTCCATGCGCTGGCCTTGGCACCTTTTGTTCTCCCTCTCTGTACGTGACCTAGAAACTTTTTTCCCACCCCGGTCACGTAGCGCACACTGCCCTTTTGCACATCAGCGTAAACATATCTGCTTATCTACGTTGAAAAGGAAGACCTGCGACAAAATAATTTCTCATTTTATCGCCAACAATTTTCCTCTTCTCACGTCTTTTCGCTTCACCTGCATCTCTCTTACTCGCTTCCCCTCGACCAAGAAAGGATAGCTTATCACGTTACCGTCGTTTTTTATTTTGACTGCCTCTTGGGTTTCAGCGCACTTCAATACGCAACGAGGTGCTGGTAATCACGCAGTCCTGTATCTCCTCCCACTCCCACTCCCACTCCCCCTCCTCTTCTCGGTCGTGGAGAATGGCGTCTGGCGGCTCTGTCATCGCAATCAAGTACAATGGCGGTGTGCTGATGGCAGCGGACACGCTGCTGTCGTACGGGTCTCTCGCAAAGTGGCCCAATATACCGCGCATTAAGCTGCTCGGAAATCACAATGCTGTCTGCGCTACTGGAGACTACGCCGACTTTCAGATGATGACAAAGCGGGTGGAAGAGACCATTGAACACCGGAGGATGTACCACAATGTAGACGACCTGAACCCAAGCGAAGTCTTCAGCTACTTGCACCGTTGCATCTATCAGAAGCGCTGCGACTTTGAGCCGTGTATGTGTCAGATGGTCTTTGTTGGCACCCGCCACGGCGAGACTTTCCTGGCGGCTGTGGATGACATCGGCACGCGCTGGGAGGATGACTGCGTCGCCACCGGCTATGGTAGTCATATCGCCCTGCCGTTACTGAGACAGGCGGTAGAGCAGAACCCTGGTGGCTTGTCGCACGCAGAGGCGTCGCGCATCCTCACCGACTGCCTTCGTGTGCTGTTTTACCGTGAGTGTCGTGCCATCAACAAGTTCCAGATTGCTGACGCAGCGGAAGACGGCGTTCGCATTAGTGAGCCTTTTGACGTGGAAACCAATTGGGAGTACGAGGGCTACCGCTTCGAGAAGACAGCCATCATTCGCTGACGGTGAATAGTCTCCGGCGGCATGCGCCACCCAGCCATACACTCCTTTCACCTTCTCTCTGTTTCTACTTCGGTCATATATGTTGACGCTTTGCGGTGCTGTCGATTCTTTCTTTCTCTCTTCCTGATCCCACGTGCATCGCGCTCCTCCTCAGATGACCCTAGGGGCGACTTCGCCAACGTAGAAGGGGTGAAGCGTTATAGCACCCTGTCGATGTTCACTTCTAAGCTGCCCTGGAGAGAATGGAACTCTGAAGACTTCCGTTTCTATAAGGTGTTTTGTTCTGCGCGCCGCCAAACTCGGATTCCGAAATAGCTGACAGTGAATGAAACGTTGTAGATTGAATATATTGATTTAGGGAAGTCATTTGGGTGTGCCATGGGGACACTGATTTTTGTACCAAATGGTGGCAGCGGATGAACCTGGGCTGTTATGCTCCCCACTCAGAAACTTTGTTTCCTTTTCCCCAGCTTACACACGAAATGATTTTTTTTTTGTCGACTCTTCTTCAACTTCCTCCTCTTCCTTCCCCAAATCTTTCCCTGTTTCATTGGGCCTTGTGTGCTTTATGTTTTCCGCGCTCTACTTGCATGAATCCGCCACTTCTGACCTAACAATGCAAATGAGTCTGTAGTGGTGTACAGTGGCCCTTTCCCTTTGTTGGTGAGGAGTGTTGGGCTCGGCACGTGTAGTTGACCGGTGTGTGTATGTGTTTTTGTTTTCTTCTATACACTGTCAGCGAGTTAGCGCCTCATATCTCACGTTCATATTACCTGCTGTCACCGCTTCTGTGACCCCCTCCCCCCCCATTTTCAGCTGGGTAGTGGAGGTTGACTAGCTGAGCTGCCATTTCTGGTTTAGCTCCAGTGTCGACTCTTTGGTGACAGCTCACCATAGCGCTCTAAGCCCTTCGGTTCACGATATCGTACACCGATAACTACACGACTTTCGCACCCACTGTTGAAGTTGCACACACCCAAACGTCTCAGAACAGTCTCAAAGCGAGATCTCCTTGGGTCCTTATTTTGTCTCAGAACTTTCTGTTAATTTTTCTTTTTGTTTGGGGTTTTACTGTTCGTTGTCGGCATTATCTTTTTTTTTATCTTGGAGAGCGCTGCTCCAGGGGAAATACCTGGCACTCCCTAGTGACAAGGCTCTCGAACCCCACTCCCTCTCTTTACACCGCGTACCGGGGTCCTACTGCGCGTTTCTATTTTCCTTGTCGAGCTGGCTTTATCGGTAGCGACACAGCCGCCAAGGAGAACAGCTGAAGAAGGCTGTGTGCACCAAGTAGTAGAGCGCGTGCCTGTCGATCGGACAGTCTGCTGTACGTGTCCAAGGGCTTTCGCATTCACCATTTTTTTTATTATTATACCGGTTCCCTATATATATATATATATATATATATATCTTTTTGAGCCACCAGCATACAGCCAGACGTATACACTAGCGGTTGTCTATACTGCAGTCATGGCGACAGTGGACTCGGAAAGACTGGCAGCCTCTATTCGCGGACTTGCGAGCAATGGAGACGAGCGCATCGCATTTGTGACGGAGGGGGTAAAGCAGGCGAAGGATTTGCAAGGAAAAAGTGTGCAAGAGTATGAGATGGTTGTCTCGTCGCTGCTCATGTGCCTCGAGAACTTTGATGTGGTACATGGCACATCACTTGATGTACTCTGCGAACTTACCGTCCTGGACATTCTCTTGAGCCTTGATCTTTCTGTTATACAACTGTCCCAGTGTAATAGCTACTTGCGCCTCTGCCTCATGGCGGTCAACGAAATTCCTGTTGCTGTGGCAGCAGCAAAGACGTTCGCGGAGACACTCAGGTATAGCATGACCACAGACTTTGTCCGCGTTCAAATAGGAGAAACGCTCCAGTGGATCGCACTCTCAGACGTCAAGTTGCAGCCCCGTCGTATCTGTGGAATTTTAGTTCTTACAGAGGTTGCCCTTCGAATCCCAATGGTAATTTTGCCTAGGCTTTCTGAGGTGTTCGATGGAGTTTGGGAATGTCTCGTGGTGCAAGACGAGGAAGTTCGCTTACGCGCTCTGTGTCTCTTCACACTGTGTGTGAAACTCCTTGTCAACCGCCCTGCCGCCATCTGTGCTGAGACCTGGGGCTTATTGGTGTCACACCTGAAAAGCAACCTCGCCTCCAATTCAAAAGAGAGACGCATCGCTGGTCTTCTCGCTTTTGAGCCCATCGTCATCAATTCGATTGGAACGAGCAACGTTCGCTACGAAGACCTATCTGTGTTGCTCAACCCGTACCTCGTGACAGGCGGAATGAACGTTAACGCTGAGACGCGTGAGCTTCTTTTTCGTTGCGTTGTTGTTCTCTGCCGCTTTAGCGCACCGCTGTTCATCGAAAACCAGCTCAAAGATACAGTCACATTTGCACTGGACTCTGTTCACCACGATATTCAGCGAAACACTGCTTTCGAGATGCTATCTGAGATAATCCCGATCGTCGGCAAGGCAGAATTTTCGCCCTACGTGGGAGAAACATGGAAAGCTATAAAAGGTATATTTGAACAATCTCCTTCTCCATGCTGGAAGGCTTTGCAGTGTTTTTCCGTGATATGCAAAGTCTGCCGCCCGTCCAAGATGGAAACGTACGTGGACTCGTGTATCGAAAATGTTTTTGTGTGGGGAATTTCTGCAGAGCTTATTGAGTGTATGCGAGCCATCATCGAATCCTCGACTGCGCAGTACCGAGAAAAATTAGAAGAGTCGTTGCTTGACATGATCTCGGTCACCTTGTGTGGTCTTCCATTCCGGCAGCAGATCGACGCGCCACGTATCAGTGAGAATTCCGATGGAGTGGGGGCCTCCGAGTATCAGGTCTCTGTCGCTCTCAACGCCCTTAAGCAGTTTGGATTCTCGAACTCGGAACTCATGGGCTATTTTTTGCGGGTATCAGTTCTCCCTTTTATTGACAATGGAAGCGTTGCTGTGCGCAACGCCGCCATTCATACGATTGTGAAGCTTCTCATTCCCCCAGGCGAGAAACGAGACCTCAGCATCGCGCGGCGCATGTGCGTCAACACCGTCATCACGCGCATGCTTGTGGTAGGGCTGTCGGACCCCAATCCTGTTGTCCGTCAAACCATTTTGAGTGCCTTCACCGAAGATTTTTACCCGTACCTTAGTGAGCAGCAGTATTTATTTCGTTTCTACTCTGCCTTGGGCGACGAATCAATCAACTGTCGGGTGGCGGCAACAAAGCAGTTGTGCCAAATGATCCGATACGACCCATCTCATATACTCCCTGCATTACGTGAAGAGATGGTAGCTATCCTGCATTTTATCGCGTCGACTTTTAACATGGACACAGTCCAAAATGGCTTTCGTCTCCTCGCTGCAATCGCCACGGGCGCCCCTCAACTGGTGGTAAACTTTTCTGACGCCATCTGCGAAGCACTCCTTCCTTATTTCGGCACTATATCCCCCCGCTCCAGTATTTTGCTATCCTTATTGCACTGCTGTACGGCGGTGGCGATAGCGTTCCGGAAGTTTGGCCGGAGCTCCTTCTCTAGACGCGAAATCAACGTTGTGTGCGAACTTCTCGAAAGCTTACCAGCTGATCGGTCCTACCATGCCACCCGACTTTCCTGTTTGCGCTTCTTGTCAGCAACCCTAGCACCCCTCATGGAAGGCGTCTCGCCGTATGTTCTGAATCCCCGACTTTTTCAACAGCTCTGCACACTGTTGAACAAGACAGAGGAGAGTATTGATATTCGCTTAGAAGTTTTACGGTGCATTGGCGTGATAGGTGCTCTTGGCTCGCATGTCTTTCAGTCTCTAAATCTCCAAGAAAAAGAGAAAGCTGGCGGTGTGAATGCGGTGGTGGACCGTGTGACACACCCCAAGTGCTGCCGTATAGTTCTCCGCGCTATGTCGGCGCTGCTAGATCCGGAAAGCAAACGCTCTGCTGGGGCACGCGAAGGATTGCTCCGCACTTGTGTACAGACAATGCTGAACATTTTTGAGCATGTACCTTGCTCCAAGAACGAGATTGGTCTGGTCATCGGACCTCTGGCTCGTGTGATAGGCCAGCTTCCTAGTGGGCATCTGTTCGCAACTGTCCTCTTCGAGTTCTGCAACATCATTCGCCATGGTGGCGCGGTGGTTCTCGACAGTGTTCATGAGATTTATCGCGTATTTGACACTACCTGGGAATTTCAGGCTAGCTACCGTTTCTTGGCAGTGCGTATGCTTTCCTTTGTCGCCAGCATTGAAAGCCCCTGCCATCTGAACTATGGTCAGCACCACTCTCGAATTCTTCCACAGCTCTTCGACACGCTGAACCGCGCCGAACTCCGCGCGGACCTCAAATATGCAGTCCTTGAATACATCGTACGCCACGTCAGCTTATTGCAGCCGTGCTCAGAAGCGGCGGTGGATAACCTTCTTGGCGCCATTCAAAATCCGACGAATGGACTAGAGTTCGTTAATCACTGTGTCGTTGCGCTAAAGGAGATTTGCCTCAAACTGTACGTTGACGAGCTTGTAGGCGCTATCGTGCGCTGTTTGTTAGCGTGCCTCTCCGTCGACCTGGCACGCAAGACTCGTGGTCGTGATAGTATAGCGCTGTGTAACAATATCATGGGTGTTTTCTGCGTGCTCATCGAGCAGATGCAAGGCGATTTTCTCAAGCACTCCACCTACATCATCCAGGCCCTGAAGAATTACCGCATAACCAATACAGAGTTTGGGGTAATGAACAACCATGTGGCAACCGGCCTCCGTTGCGCACGTAGTGCCAACTCGATCCAACAACACAACGCGGAAGTGGCTGTGCTGCTGAAGACGTGCGAATCCGTTGTGATGAAAAGCATGTCCCGCGTGGGTGAGGTCTGGAGCTACACGACGCCCAACGACGAAAACTCAAACGCAGCTATTCCGGAGGAGCGGACCCTGCCCATCAATGAGCAGCGTCTCATCAATCCCATGAAGGTCGTTCCGTTGACGAAGGAGGAATGGGTCAAGTGGTCCGATCAGTTTGCCATCACGCTCTTGCAGGAGTCACCTTTTCAGGTGTTCCGCTGCACAGCGGTTCCTCTGAGCATCAATGCAGCCCCACTAGTGGAAAAATCGACCCAGTTCGTCCAAGATACACTCCAGATCGCCTTCCGTGCCATGTGGAATTATGCCAGCTCGGCGCTGCAGACCGCCATCACAGACTTCTTCCGGCAGTCATTTCGGCAGGCCATGATGTCCACCACCGTTCCGGCGGAGGTCGTGACCACGCTCCTTGGCATTGTAGAGTATATGGATCACGTTGGGAAAGCACTGTTTATATCCTACAACGATTTATCCGAATGTGCATGGAATCGGGGAATGCTAGCCAAGGCGCTCTTCTGGCGAGAGGCCGCATACCGAGAGGACCCTATCGGTACTGTGGAGTCTCTCATTTCTCTCTACAGCGAGTTACACATGGTGGACTCCTCCGTTGGGATCTTGAACATGGCGAGCGAGGAGCAGCGGCGCAGCCTACTGCAGACAAGTCTTGTGAAGCTTGCGCGCTACACAGAGGCTCTTCAGCTGACGCAGCAGGAGCTGCTTCTGGACACGGCCCCGTCAGAGGCAAGCAGTTCGGATACCCTTTCAAAGAGCTACGGTTATAAAAATGGAAGCCGTCCATGGCCTCGCATGCTGCACTACAAGACCAATAGCGAGCTTACTATGTCCTTTTCAAAGTCTGAAGAAAGCGGACGCGACCGCCGTGCGGAGGTCAATGCGCGCCTCATGCTGTGCCTCAGCGAGCTCGGTGAATACGATAAGGTCCTAGAGCAATGGGACAGCATGCTTAGTTGCTACAAGGAACGCGTCGCCGAGTCGGAAGAGCTGCACGTGCTTTTCTTTGTTTCGCAATACGCGGCAGACGCCTCGATTCGGTTGCAATCGTGGGACACGCTCGAGAATGTTCTGGAATGGTTGCCGCATGATATGATTCTCTATCACGTCTCAAAAGCAGCGCTGGATGTCGTGCATGGCAACTATGAGGACGCGCTTGTCTCGGTGACCAATGGACGAAAAATTCTGCTGGAGGATTTGACTAGTCTACTACACGAGTCTTATGCTCGCGCTTACGAGGGGCTGGTAGTGGCTCAACAGCTGACGGAAGTAGAGGAGGTTATTATTGCCAAGCAAACGCAAAAGGCTCTCAGCTCCTCTGCGCATATACCTCATCTTTGTCACCTCTGGGAACAGAGAATTCGAATGATGAATGCGACGGTGCCAACGTGGAAACAAGTGCTGGGAGTTCGCTGTCTCTTAATCTCGCCTCATGAAGATGTGAAGACGCGCTTACAGTTCACCAAACTCTGTCGACGAGAAAACGCGCGGCAGATGGAAAAATTCACCCTTGACGAGTTGCTGGGGTTCACTAACCCAACTGTGGCCCAGCTGACGAGTCATAGTGTGAATCCGCGCGTAGTGATGCAGTATATCTCTTACCTCTCTGACACCAACGCACTCGGCCCTGACAGCCCTTTCGGCACCGAAAGTGACCTTATTAAAAAGATGATCGACGTGCACACCAAGGCAGAAAACTCTACTGTCCTTGCCAGGGCATACACACGCCTCGGTAGCAAGGTCAGTCTTTTGGAATCAGTTCAGTGCTTCAAAACTGCGACATTGTATGACCCACACTGGTTTCTAGCGTGGCGTAAGTGGGCCGAGGCTAATGCGCAGCTGCTCAAAATGCACAATGGCGAGGAAACGTGCCGCAATGCCATCGAGGGTTTTATCCGAAGTATTCAGCTCGGCTCCTCCGACTCGACGCTTATCCAAGACGTCTTGAAGCTTCTGACCCTTTGGTCAAACCACTGCGATAGTGATCAAAACCTGAAGGAGCTTCGCGAGCGCGTTTTCGACGTACCTTCACGCGTGTGGCATCTTGTTGTGCCGCAGTTGGTGGCACGGCTGGACACCGGCTCAGATGATAGCTGCCGGCTAGTCGCGGATGTTTTGACCAATGTAGGTTACGACTACCCACACACTCTGGTATATCCGCTGAACTTGTGTACTATGTCGGATTCAGAGCGGCGCAAAAGATACTCAAATGAAATGCTGAGAAAGCTCCAGGAGCGGTATCCGATTATTGTGTTGCAGGGGCGTCTCATGATCGACGAACTTATTCGCGTCTCCTCCCTCATCTACGAGCAGTGGTACGACAAGCTGGAGGCGGCAGCGACAGCCTTCTTTGGCCGACGTAGCAAGGATGCGATGCTGCGTACGCTGTTACCAATTCACGATACGTTGACACGAGTCCCGGAGACGATAGTGGAGTCTGAGTTTTTATCTAAATACAGTAGGCGCCTGACAGAAGCACGAGATTGGATGCGGTCATATTCCTCAACACGCAACATGGGCGACATCCAATCAGCATGGAAGCTTTATCATAGCGTTTACTGTGATATCGATAATCAGATAAAATCGAGCAACACACTGCAACTTCAGTTCTGCAGTCCGAAACTCTTTGAGGCACGAAACCTTTCTATCGGAATACCAGATGCACGGCCAGTTCGGGAAGAGTCGGTCGCGAAGGTGCACCGGTTCGAAAAGGATCTCATTGTGATAGCAAGTAAGCAACGACCGAAACGGATCGAAATCCGGACGACAGAGGGTAAGTCTCAGAAGTTCCTGCTCAAAGGACGGGAGGATCTCCGCCTTGACGAGCGCGTCATGCAGCTCTTTTCGCTGGTCAATATCCTCATGCAATCAGATTCGAGAACGAGCAAAAACTTTGGCTTCCAAATCCAGCGCTACTCGGTCACGCCCTTAAAAGACAACGTGGGCATTATTGGTTGGGTTGACGGCTGTGACACATTGCACGAGGTTGTAAAGCACTTTCGAGAGCGCAAATCGATTCCAGTGGAACTAGAGATGCGAATGCTGGACCAGATCATCACCTTTGACAACTCCAAGGCTTACGACCATCTGACAATCATGTCAAAGGTAGAAGTCATGGAATTTCTTTCCGATCACACTTCTGGTCAGGACATTAGGAAGGTCATGTGGAGCACCTCTCCAACTGCGAGCTATGGTACGATCGCCGCCGTATGTACACAACATCTCTGGCAAACATGAGCATCGTAGGCTACATCCTCGGCCTCGGTGACCGCCACCCAAACAATATTATGCTGCAGCGCGCATCGGGATTAGTCGTGCATATCGATTTTGGTGACTGTTTTGAGGTGGCCATGACGCGCGACAAATTTCCTGAGAAAGTGCCTTTCCGGCTGACGCGAATGTTGCGCAGCGCGCTCGATGTCTCGGGCGTCGACGGAGCTTACCGCGCTTGCTCAGAGACGGCGATGTGTGTCCTGCGCGAGGGCAGTCACAGTGTGCTAGCGCTTCTGGAAGCCTTCATTCAAGACCCGCTCATATCATGGCGTCTCGTTAACAGACCTGGACAGGAGCCTGAATCGACGACCGACCACAAGACCATCGAGGAGCAAGTAAATATTGCCAACATGCGCAGTGCAGCTTCGAAGGCAGAGGTGGAATCTATCAGCTGCTCATCGGAGCAGCGGAACACCGATTCCTTCAGCGTCACGAAACACCTTTTCGGAGAGGAGGTAGACGTAGTGCACCAAGGTGTTTTTCTCTTTAACCGTCTTAGTTCCAAACTGAAGGGAAAAGACTTTATCTCAGCCGACACAGAGCCCCTCGACCCGCGGACGCAGGTAGGAGAACTCATAGAAGAAGCCACAGACATTACCAACGTGGCACAATCGTGGTCGGGATGGTACCCGTTTTGGTAGATGAGGTACCCATATTACCGTTTTTTTTTTTTTTACCACGACAAACTCTATCATCGCGGGGGTACGGAGAAGCCATTCCACAGTCTTCGCTGAATTTTTTGACCTTTGTCATTGTTTCTTAGCTGCTCAGTGGTCTCTTTCATTCTTTTATTCCTCCTTAGTGCGTCGGTGTGTACTTCCAGTTATGAATCGATTTTGCGTCTCCATTCGTTGGGACACCACTTTTTCAGAGTCCCCGCCCCCCTCTCACTTACAATGATTGGTTCATGTCTCCACCCCTTTAGCCTCCTTTCGCTCCTACATGTGTGTGCAACATAGGAATCGCTCGTGGTTTCTCCAAAAGGGCTTGGTGAAGGTGTTTGGCGAAAAACCCGCAGGAACAACGGAGATGGTCTCATTTACATGACATCGTTGGTAGCGATGAACCTATATTCGAGGAACATCGTCTGCGGGGTCTCTATACACGAAACAGAGGTGAAGCTGTGGCTCTACTTCTGTGAAGGCGGCTGTATAGCCCCGGCTGTCCATAGATGCTGCCACTCGTAGCTGCAAACATGAGCACCCTTGCCTTCTCCATGAAGGGGTCATAGGACTGGTTCTTTTCGTTCCCCTTTCATTCCTCGCACCTGTCAACTTCTCTGAGAAGTAAAATTGCTTTCTCCACTACCCGTGTTTCCCTTTTTTTGAGCCGAACCTGCTCTTAGTCTGTGGTGGACACCATCCACTAAACCGCATATCAGTAGCCCAGCGCATATTGACTACCGCCTGGCGATTTTTATTTCTTTGGATTACACTTTCCAGCGCTACGTGGCATGAGTCTTTGTAGATTGTGGCTTCGCTGATGTTATTCAGTTAATCGTTCCACAGGCTCCCCCTCGACTATCCTGCCACGATGGCGGCTCTTGGATCCGATGTGCAAGCCACCAGCGTTGAGTTGGTGTCTGTGATTGAGAGGATGAAGGAGCAAAAAACGTGGATTGAAGAACAAATTTCCGCGGAGGAGGCGGAGTACGCGAGTGTCCTCGCGGAAGCACGCGTTTTGCAGGAGAGACTCACTGTCCTAAAGGACAGTCTCGCGAAGAAGCAGGCAGTACGGGCGGACTTGGAACGGACGATTTCAGAGACATACTCAGCTTTCAAGAGCATCCTAGACGCATCCAAGAGGCTGCTCTCCACTGTGAAAGAAGAGTCGTCGGTGCTAAAGGCGCAAATAGAATGATGCCTGGAACATGAAGGAATCATGCGGGCTGAGAATGGCAGTCACAATATATAAACGCACACACAGACATATATATATATATATGTCTGTGTGTGCGTGTGGTGTTGAACTAATTTGGAATCTGCCTAGCACAAAGAAGACGCTGTTTTTCTAACGGCTCTGACCATGAACGATAAAGCTCCTCTGGGAGTAAACATACATGTAGACTGGGAGCTGCTATGGCCTCTACCATGTGCCGGGTGGTTACCGTGGAGGGGCCTGTCTTCGACCACCTTCGCGCGTATGAAGGAATCTTCAGTACCGATGTGGGTGTATATTCAATGTGGCTTTCTCCTTTTCCAACTGATCCTTTTGCCTTTTCTTTCTTGCCTCCTCGCCTTCGCACCTGGCCTCTTTCTTTGTGACCCCTGTATCGGCTCCTCTTTTTTCCGATGAGTACCTTTTCAAAGAGATCAAAGAGTGCTTTAGGAATTGAAATAATAATAAAAAGAGGGGGAAGAAAACTTCATCGCAGTACGCACTCTCACACTCTCGGAATATACTCGCACATAAAACTTACAGATATTCTAGCTCCGAGCTCCCAAGGAAAACAAGACCAAAGGGCACTGTGGAACGTACTCGGTCAAGAAAAGATGGAAAACCCCGCTGCGTACGGACCCTGGGAAGAACAGGGTGACGAAGCTGCGAAGCTCGGCTTCCGGCAGCAGAGATTTCCGCAAGCGGTGTATAGTCGTTTTCCCGCGGCGCAGGCCCAGCAGCGCCCTTTGCAGCCGCAACAGCAGCCGCAGCAGGTGCCGCCGCCGCCGCAGCAGGCTGCACGTCTAGAGCCTAGTCAATACCCTGACGTGGTACGCGAGATGCTGATGCACATTCAAAACCTATATCACCAAGATACTCGTGAGCGAGCCATCTTGACTCTGTCCAAGAAGCGGGAGAAATTCACTTTGTTGGGCCCCACGTTGTGGTACAGCGTTGGTGTCATGGCAATTTTTCTTCAAGAAATCGTATCCATGTATCCGCTGCTCAACACTCCCTCCTCAGCGCCGGTGAAACCGATCATCAATCGGGTGAGTAGCGTTCTCACGCTGCTGCAAGTCATTGCCCAGCACGATGCGTCGCGGCGGCCCTTTATGGAGTCGAACATTTGCCTTTTCCTATACCCTTTTCTGCGGGCCACCCCGGCGGAGCGATCGGAGGTCTTGCGGCTCACCTCACTTGGTGTCATTGGTGCCCTAGTCAAGGCGGACGACCCGGCTATTATATCCTATCTCCTCAACACAGAGATCTTCCCAATTTGTTTGAAAATCATGGAGCAGGCAATTGAGATTTCAAAGATTATCTCTACGTTTATCATTCAGAAGCTTTTAATGTCCGACCAAGGGCTGGGGTATGCCTGCCACAATCCCAGTCGCTTCACAGCTGTTGCCGATGTTCTGCACCGAATGGTGGCGGAAAAAGGAGCGCAGAATGAACACGTCTGTGGACCGCGCCTGCTCAAACACATCATCCGTTGCTATCTCCGTCTTTCTGAAAATGAGCGTGCACGTGAAGCATTACCCAAAATTCTCCCTGAAGAACTGCGCAATAACACTTTTCAAGAATATCTCGACGAGGATGTTAACATGAGAAAATGGCTTCTTCAGCTACTCGTCAACATTGGAGATGAAGGCGCGCGGCGTATCAGTGAGACGGCAAAGCACGTACAGTAGTGGATCTATGTGCCTTTTTTGAACCGTCTTTCTCATCCCTACGATTTAGTTCTTTTTCTTTTTCCTTCGTTCCCCCTGTTGGATCTTTCTTTGGTCGATTTGTGTTATTTATATTTTTTATTTTTATGAATGAGCGCGTTTGTTTTTTCTCCGTGTTTGGTGCGGAGATTCGGTGCGGGAAGGCGTAGACATGCTGCCACATCAGTTTTCTTTCTTTTCATGCTTCTTCTTGTTCTGATGCCACAGTCAATGCCGTTTGAAAGGGGAGGAACAGAGACGTGCAGAAATTGTCGATGTAGCCGAGCGGAGATCGCCGCTCGTGAAGAACTGCCCCCTCCTCTCCTGGCTTCCTGTACGTATTTCTTGTCACGTGTTGTTGTTTTTTGTTGCTGCGTACTCAATGTCTGTGTTTCTGTCCTGGACTCCTTTTCTTCTTCCCCCAGGGCTGCTGCATCTGAGGCGATAGCGACTTTAAGAGAACCAGTCTTTCGCTCAAGCTTGTCGTGTGGAATCTGTGGTCGTGTTTTTGTTCTAAGCCGTGGATAGAAAACAATTCTCCTTTCAGCGGCAGAGACTTCGGTTTTACCCGCACCTGCACGCAAGGTGGAAATACCTCTTGAACAAAGGATACATACCTGAGTGCATGATTCGGGGCATGCGCTACTCACGTGCTGACCGGCGAACCAGCGTTAACGTGGGCATTCCTTACTCCCCACTACCTCTGGCATCACACTGTGATAGGCACGATGAATTCGTTGTAGTGGCGGTTGCACTGGGCAGAAAAAAAATGTTGTCGCGCGCTTGCGCATGTAGATGTGGTGAGAAGCCCACTGTTTATGATGGTACAGCGCAGCATTTTCTCGTCCTCCTGACATCACTTCGCCACGAGTGTGCTTGGCACTACCTATCACCACCCCCTTTTCATTACCTACACTATTATCTACCTGTTTGTATGGTGCATGTGGTCTTTTCGGCGAACTACATCACGGAAGCCTAGGTCTAATCATCTACACGGTAGTGGACCATCTAGTTCACATCTCTTCTTCATTACTTTGGGTCCTCCCCGGTATGGATACAAAAGGCGTCGAGACGGGCGCCTACAGGCCCTCCTTACAAGTCGACATAGGGTCAGCCGATAATGTAAAAGAGGTGTCGGCGAACGTTACGGAAGGTAGTCCTCAGAAAGCAGTAACCCCACATGTCTCCACCAACATTTTTGTGGCCGGTATCCCAGCCACGTGGGATGAGGACGCGCTGCGAGAACGCTATAAGGATTTCGGAGAGATCGTATCGACAAAAGTAGTCCAGAACCGACACTTTGGGTTTGTAATGTTTCGAAAGGCAGAGTCTGCGCATGCCGCCATCAACGCCACTCACTTGACGCAGCCTACTCCGAACTCTGCGAACGTTCTGCATGTCTCTATCGCAATGCACGATGAGGGCCTGGATGACCAACCAAACGACCGCCTGTTCATTCGGGGGCTTCCGCAGTGGACAACCAAGGAGCACCTTCGACAAATGTTCTCGCCGTATGGTGTCATCACAGAGTGCGCTGTGCTCATGAATCCTCTCGGACAGTGCAAAGGGTCTGGCTTTGTGCAGTTTTCTACCCAACAAGAAGCTTCTGCCGCCATTAACGCACGAAATTCCATTAGCATGGACGATTGGCCACATCAGCTGGAGGTAAAGTACTCAGAATCGGCGGAGGTGCGGCAAATGCGCCAGGAACGCAACCGTAATCGCCAGCGACACTGGCTCCCGTCGCCACCTTATCGTGGCGGTAACACATCTAGCTCCTTGCCGTCACCGTACCCAGGATTTTCACCACCACTGTCCCTCATTCCTTCCCCGCAGGGGTACCCAGTGATGAACACGATGCCATTTCCCATGGTCTATCCGCCTACACCCTCCACCACCGGAGTCCCAACACAAATCATCTATCCCCAGCCCCTCTATCAACCAATTCCTCCTTTTTACCCCGCCTCCCCACTGTCAATTACAGCTCCAATACCGCTTCCCCAGAAAGGTGACCTTCACTTCAGCGGACCACCGTTGACAGAAGAGCTGCTGCGCTTCTTGCTCCATTCTTTCGGCGAGGTGGAGGCTGTGAAGAAATTAGATGACGACACCGGAATAGCGGTGCGTCTCCGTGACATTACAAAGCACCCACTCGTTGTGCAGCAACTGAACGGATCGCTCTTTCCCACAGGACAGTTGTTGGCGGTGGGGATCTACGCGTAAGGCGTTATTCTTTTCGTGTCGTTTGCCCCAGCGTACACGAACCTATAAGCGATGAAGGCAGCGCAGTTACGACTGCAAGTCAAAAAGCCCTTTTTTTCTGGGAGGGGAGGAGAGGCAACATTGAAAACTGCGTTTCTCACCAGGCGACATGACCTAGGGGGTGTTGTCCAACGAGTATATGTACTGAGTGTGCATATGCCTTGTTTTCTCAAATCTCCCCTACGCGAAAGAAGAAGGGTGTTTTTATGAAGAAGGTGCCCACCCGCCCCACACCTCACAACCACCCCGTGAACTTCGAGTGGGTACTACACTCTCGTATTCGCTCACTGATGACAAATGTTCCTATTAACGGGTAAGTGAAAGGGCAACTTTCTTCTTTTAAAAGAAAGTCTGCGATTTTAACATTGGAAGAGGGTGCGTGAGTGCGCCCGTGATACAAATTGCGATCTCCAAGAGCTTTTTTTTTTACCGTTTTTCCTGGACTCGACGTTTTTTTTTTCCCGTTGTGTGTGTCTCTCTGGGTGTCTCTCTGTGTGTGTGTGTGTACGTGTGTTGCATGCGTTTTTTTTTTTTTCGCGTGAGGTTACTGACGTGTTTCAGAGAACAGTCGGCACTGCCTTTATGTTTCAAATTAATACAACCTTTTTCACGACAACTTTCCGACGATCACAGCCTTTACGTTTTTTGAGGGTCTATTAGGTAAATGGAAGTAGTAGAAAATGTGGGATTTTTTTTTTCTTCTGCGCTGTTCACTCCAGCACATACTGCAGTCGAAGCCTCTATAAGGTACTTTACTTCTACCTCCTCCCCCGTTCGCACACACACACACACACACACACACACACACACACACACACTTGACTGTTTGTCGTGCTCATGTGACTCTCTTCAGACTTGTGAGTTTCCCTTTGTCCGTTATTTTTTTTTCCCCAGTCTTCACTTCTTTCTTAAACATTGTGAATATCTTTTGTACCTGTGCGACGGCGCCTGTGAGTGTCTGAGAATCTTTGCGTGTGAAACACTTTGTTGTTATCGAGCGAGGCGAGAAAGATGGACTTGAGGGATAGTGTTTTGCTTGTTTGATCGCCATGTTGCTTCCCGGGCTATTTTGTGCTCAGACAAGTGCGCCGGGGACACCTCACTCTATACGCACAAAAAGAAACATATGAGAATAAAAACTACCGACTCGAGAAGGCAGCGTGTCACTCCTTTAAATGATCGCGTTCTCTTTCACAGACGACGGACCTGAACCGTTTACTAATTAGGTGAAAAAAAAATGTTCATCACTTCTCTATGCAAACATCTTTATGTACCATGAACATCTCAGCATCTGTTGTCCTTGAAGGATGGGGGAGAAGGGCAAAACGCTCATGTGTGATGCACCGGTGATACATAGTAAATGTGTCTCCACCTATCACGTGTTGAAGTACTAGCTGATATTCCCCAGTTCCAACCGCACTTGCCCATTAGTGGACCTGCCTCTCCTATTACGCCCTTTGCTTATCTCCTCTGTATCTGTCTCGGTCATTTTTTTACTTTCACTTGAGAGGTATATATATATATATATATATATATATATATATAAAGAGTAGCGTTACAGTAGGCAAACTTGAAGGATTTCCGGACACTCCTGCGCCAAACGATGGTAAATACGTTTTCGTCAAGCTCCGCCGAGGATGGAACCCTAGGATCAATGTGGGGTCGTCTCATCTTCTTCTCGTGCATCACAACGGGAGTCCTTTACGTTCTCTTCGGCCTTTTCGCATGCCGTCGGCTCATACTGAGGGATATTCGTTGGCTCTTGATGGCGATTGTCTACTTTGCTATGGGGGTATCTCACGCCTTCTTTACCCTGGCGCTGCTTTGTTTTGCAATCGCCTGCGTTCTCTACAGCTTTGAAAAACCGTTACAAAACATGGAGGCTGCTGTATACACCTGTGTGATGACAGCTGTAACTATGTACTTTGCTTGCGGACGCATAACAATCCTGTACTCTCTTTGATAGTGTACGTTGTCTATCGTGCACATCTGCTTTGTGTACATCAGAAGTCTCTGAACTTCATGAGGTTTTTCTTTACCCTTCATCTTCACCATTCCTCGAACAATTTTGTTGCTAAGAGGTACCATGAGAGTCAAGAAATATATTACTACTTCAACCTCATGAACAGGTTTTATGTTTGATTCCCTGCTCGAATGCACCGTGGAGCTTTTCCATCTTCGGTAACCTCGTCTCGAAGGAAGTGGTCGCGCTTTACGGCATGAGAGACTCACTCTTTGGGCACTCTCAATCGATTTCACTTACTCCAACCTCTTCGTGCTCGAGGCATGCGAGCATGGTGGTGCAGAGTGTAACATTATCATCTTTCGACTCCCTCGTCAAAGATGCCACTGTGCACCATTGCGTCTATTTGTTTTCCCCATCTATCTATCACGGTCTCGATTTCTTTCTACCGTTTCTTCCCCTATTGGTCTGTGTGGATATACGCTGGTATGTGTTCGACAGGCTCTTCTCGCCCTCATCTTTCATCGGAGATTTCTGAGACGTCACGGCGAGGAATAAACGTGTACCTGTGGGCACACCATTTCATTTTTCTTGTTTTTTTTTTTTTTGCAATTTGCAGAGTTCATTTTCTCCTGCTCATTGAACAATAAGTATCTATACCTGCAAATAATATTTATATCTTTTTTTTATGTGTATTTATCATTGTGCTCATATTCTATATCATTATATGGGGCCGCCGCCATTCTCTCACCAACTGAGCGTCTATATTGCATACGCTCTAATTTCTTGCTAAGCAATAACAACAAAGCTTCTCTTTCCGTATATTACGCATACATTCACATGCAGTGGAGCATAAACTGCGAACGATAGGTTTCCCCTTACGATTTTCCCCTTCACAGTCACTCAATTTAATTTTTCTGTCAGAAATTTCAAGTGTGGTTACCATTTGCGCCTAAATCCTCCTCTATTCATTCTCACCTCAGTTTTCCTCACGGACTTCCTTTTGGGTCTCAGGAGGCGGTTCGCATTGCTGTGTTCCAGAAAGACTATGTCTCTCGATCTTACCCTTCACAGGCCACTGGATTCCGACCCACACATATATTTCTGCTCACTCTCGCCAGATGAAAAGTTTGTGGCGTGTGCCCTGGGTAACGGAAATGTGTGTGTTCTGGACAGTGCGAACCTAAATCTCCTCGTGCGCGGGGCCCCTGGAAAGGATTTTCTCGATGTACCTGCGACTTGTATTCAGTGGATGCCTAATCCAGAAGAAAACGAATGGCAACTAGTAAGCACTAGTAGTAATGGCGGGGTCATGCTGTGGGACTGGAACGTTAGCGAGCTATCCCTTCGACGTGGAGTCGCAGTGTGCGAGAATAAAAACGAGGTCATGACAGTGGATGTGTCTCCGAGTGGGTTGCGGGTGCTGACTGCGGGGAGCGATCGCATTCTGCGCCTCTACGATTCAAAACTCAACGCGTTGGCGCAGTTGATAGAGGGGGTGAATGCAGACGGCACGATTCGTGCCACACATGTAAGTCGCATCTTTTCTGCACGATTCCTTAGTGATGTGCTGGCGGTCAGTGCAGGCTGGGACAGCCCGATTCAGATGTGGGATCTACGTACGCACCGGTCAGACAGACAGGTGTTTGGGCTTCTAGGTGTATCGGATTGCTTAGAGCCGGTTTACGGCGCGCAGATTGTTCTGGTTGCAGCCCCAAAGTCTCCCCATACTCTTCAGATTTTTGACAGCGCTACGGGTCGAGTGCTAGACGAAAACTCAAAAAGGCTATGCTCGCAGCTGGACTCGACAGATCGTGTGATGGTGTGTCGTTTCGAAGCTGAAAAAGGCAACGTATGGTGTCTCACAAGCACGCCACCCTCTATTATTGTTCTCTCGCTCTCCTCAGGAACAGTCGTGGCACGCACGACACTCCCTCACACCCCCCTCAACGGCTCAATAAGTAAAGGTGGTTTACTGATTGGGTGCAAAAACGGAGTTTTGCTGCGAGCGTCCCTCCTGATGTAGCTGACGCAAGCTCAATAATAATAAAAAAAAAAAGAGCAAGACAACGCCATTTTTTTTTTTTTTTAGTATATCTTTACAAATGAGTAAAAGTTCGTTGGAAGGTTTTTGTTATGATGGCTGCTCTGCTCTTTTCATGTGTTACGGACGAAAGATCGACCCTTTGCATCTATGAGGCACTGCCACCGCACACTGTATATCGGCTAGGTGAGTGCTCGCGTGCGGGGTATCAACGTACACATCGAAGGAATAACAACGCCACAAGCTCTTTCCTTATTGTAAATGTATATATTTATATATTTGTATTTTCGAAACTTTTGATTCTTGTCATCAAGGCCGTGAAACCCTGCACATATTTCAAAAGAGCGCATGATAATTGTGTCACCGAAAGGGGGAAGCTCGGCTTCGCAATGAGGCAAAGCGACCTATGGCGCTGCTTTTTCAATACGCCACTTGGTAGTGCATGTGAACGTGGTCACAAAGAAGGAAAAAACGGAGACGCCATGATATGAAATGATCCACCTCATTCACTCTTTCAAGTGAACGTCCTCCCATTGCCCTGTCTCTCGTTTGCAATCGGTGACAACAGGTTGATTTTTTATGTTCAACTTACGCTCGATTATTTCATAGATGGTCGCCTGCAAAACGTTACCTGCGCTGCCGACCATGTCCTCGAAGACCACCTGCTTCCACTCCATGCATGCATATAACGCACACCTTCAAGAGCAAATCCTTTGTCGGTCACACATGATTCAGTATGAAATAGACAATCTCCTGTCACTACGATGTTCACTTCTCAGTCCTAGGTCTCTTACCCGCAAAAGAAAACGGCAGGATAAATCGGATCTATCGCAGGGTGACTCTTCTAGGGTAGATGCGCTGGTCACTCGCTCTCGATGGAATCATGAGCTTCTGAGGACACTAGAGGCGGAGGCGGTGAAGGCGAACTGTAAAGATTCTATGGCTTGCTGGGATCAAAATCGCTGGTCGCGAGTTGCAGAGGCCTTCCGAGGTGCTGGGCACCCACCATTCACGCCATACCAGTTGTTTGCAAAGTACAGGGACATCCAACAAGACCGAAATCCTATCTCACTCAGTGAGGCTCATTTTATTTGCCAGTATGTTCACGAGAATGGCCGTGACTGGAAGGAGCTGTGTGAAAAGCTTCAGCGGCTTTTCGGTTACACTCGGTCTCCATTCCAGGTGGCTCAGCGATACCGCCTGAGCTCACGACGAGCCTTTGTGGAAAATAACCTCACACCTTCCCAGCTCCTCACACTCCTCAGAAAACTACCCGTTGCTCCACATCGGCGTGACTTTTCAGCGATGTCGATCGAGGCGAGGCGGTTCGCTTCACACAAGACACTTCAGATCAGTCCTTTCTACTTGAAGCGGGAGTTGGAGTCCATCGACTTTGCCTCCCGAGTCCCTGCGTGCCATCAACTGTACTGGAAGCTGGTGAATCTGCTGTGCAATTTTTCCTTCACACACCCTAACCGACTTGATGCATTTCAGCACAAGATGCCATTCTGTTTCCAGCAGCTCTCTCTCGAGGAACTGTCGCGCTCTCTTCAGTGTAGCTCCGCAGAGCTGCGACAAAAAGTTGTCCAGGCGCTTCTTTCTTCTAGCCGCTCACCAGATACACTCGACTTTGAGGAATGCTCGAGGAAACTTTTTGGTGTTGTGTATGGTGCACGACTTGTCTACCAAATCTCAGAAGAATTCTACACAAAAAACAGCTGAGCTGCTCAATTATGAATTGACCAAATTTATATGTTCTACGCTATTCCAGCCGCTAGTCGTGTTACACAGTGTTTGCCACAGGAAAAAAAAAAAGACGCTGGGTTGTTTAGCGTTTATTTAAGAGAGATTATCCTCTCAATAACGCACTTCACAGCACAGTAGCGAAATAGTATCTACACAGCTGCGAGTGCAGTGTCCATCGCGCTGGATTCTCTTCCCCTTTTCCCTCGGCCTCGAAAAAAGCACCAGTCACGCTTTTTCTGAGTTACGCATACGATTTCATCACCGTTAATGAAAAAATGCCCATTCTGCCACAGAGAAGCGCACAGCGAGGGGGTGCGACATTCGCCATCACGGCAATGCCCGATGGTGAGCAGGCTCACTTTATACGTATACAATGTGCCCCTTTGACCTCATCGTTCTTGGCCTGCATTTGCACTGTCCACCGTCTTTGGGCGAGCTATCCCCTGTGAATTGCTCTACCATGATGCTGGTTCTCCTGATGAGTGAAAACATAAATCCTCCTTTTTTTATTTTTAAAGTCTCAAAATCATTGCTCTACTTTGCACTTTCTCTTCAGAGCTCCGCGAAGACCGCCACTTTTTATTTTATTTCCCCCTCTCAAACCACACCATTCCAGCAGTTTCAGTGTAACTGCTCAAGGCAAGTGCCTTTTTTCCTAACTTTTTTATATCCCGCCTCCTCTTCAAAAAAATGGAGGCAGTGTTAACCGATCAGCAGCAGCGCGAAGAGGCTGAGATTCGCGAGCGCGACCGCAAGCGCCAGAAAGAGAAGGAAGAATACGAACGCCGCATCGCGGAGGAAAAGGCAGAGGAGGAGCGCAAACGTCGCGAGGCGGAGCACATTCGGCTAGAAGAAGCGAAACGGAGGAGAAAGCAAGAAGAGGAGTGGAAACGTCTTGGAACTGACGTGATTCCAGAGTTGCCTCCGGTGCCGCCACCTATCTCGCAGGAGGGTGCGCTAGACATGTGGTATCTCGACGAGGAGACGTCGAAGCCTGCACTGAGTACTGCAAGCCTCCGGCCGGGACGAAAGGTTGGGGCTCCCACAGTGACAATGAGGAACTTGAGAGATCTGGGCGTTGTTCTTTTCCATGTCACGATGAGCGACTTTTCTGTGGCAAACCAAATCATCAAAGAGAGAGAGTACAAGCACACCGACGAGATACGGGTCTCGCAGACTGCCAAAGATGATATCTTTCTTGAGCGTTGGTATCAAGAGCATTACACCGAAGACGAGGAATTTCGCATCGTTATGGACGGTTCTTTCTACCTGGATGTGCGGTCAAAGCAAGACGAATGGATTCGGCTGCACCTCCAAGCGGGGGATCTTGTGGTATTACCTCCTGGCATATACCACCGTTGCACGCTGGATGAGGATGACTATGTAGCCCTCTACCGCGGATTTCGAGACGCACCTCGCTTTGTACCCGTCAAACGCACAGACAGTCGCTCCGACTCCAATCGAGTGCGGCTGGCGTACTTGATGAATTTGAAGAAGGGTGACGTGGCCACACAAAGCGGATTCTTGTGATTGGCTGTAAACATCTGAGATTCCGGTTGTCATACAGACATATTCCCGATTGGCCGCTGAAGGTCACTACCACTGCCCCTTTCTTCCTCATTCGTCATTTCTCCCTTTCGTAAGTTTCTCACCGTTGGTATCAGTTGCTGTGGTAAGAGCTGTGTGCGTATTAGGGACAATATAAGAAAAATGACAAAGGTGGATTTGGTTATACATACAACGATGTATTAAACGCGCCGCTTGACAAGCTGGCTGGTGGTTTCGGAGCGACCTTCCCTCTCTCTTACATTTTTTTTTTCCTACAGACCGGTAAACCTGTTTTACACACAATATATATATATATATATGTATATATGTATATATGTATATATATATACTCTGAAAAGAATGATCATCTGTCACTTTCGTCTTTTGTCACGTGGAGCTGTACGTACTGATTGGATCGGCTAGCTTTTTGTGCTGCCTCACCGCCCTATGGTCGTTCAAGAGACTTTCTCGTTCTCGAAAACACATGCGCTCTGCACTCACTCATGTCATATCTAAGTTGATTCAGAAATCACCAGCTGAGCGTCTTCTATGAAGCTCATGTTGCTCGACCTCCTTGCTGCTGCATAGAGTTCATAGCCTTTCCTCTATCACTTTTCTTGTTTATCCGGATGAGTCTGACTTGGGGAGTGTTTTTCGTTTTTCCTTTACCATGACGACTTACTGTCCTGCAGATCTAAAGAAACGCATATCGCAGGCCCCAGTATTTCCCTTTTATGTACACCCATGACGTCAGTGACCGTTTTAGTGGCATCTCTGCCCCTGATCTTGCACATCGTTTAGTTGAGATGTCGTCCAGGGGCACTGCGCAGCAAACTACTTCTTCTTCGACACCTTCTCACCTGACTCTGCCGCCCCGCGTGAGTGCATTGCTCTGGGACGCTAAGAGCGCTGGAGCAGCACCGCCGCGGACCGCACTACTGCGCGGTGACACTGTGCAGGTGATACCGCGAGTGCCAGATGCGACACTCTCCTCTGTCGCACTTTCAGACAATGTGCGTTATCGCTTTGCCCTCTCGCGGCTCAGGCGTCTCACGGGCGTGCTCTCCTCGAGAGCCCCCTTTTCATTGCGCATGAGTACCGTGAACGCGATACACTTTTACTGGATGGACGAGTGCGCGCCGGCAGCAGAGTATGACGATATGGCAGTGCTCTCGAGAGTACTTCAAAAAAAAGTGGCACAATGGGCGGTGCACGCTTTCACCTTGAATCCATTGCTGCGCAACATATCCCTCCAAACGCTCGAGAGCACTTTTCCAGGACTTCTATTTTTCCCCCCGTGTGAGCGCGAGGAACTTCTCAGTCAAGCCGCAGAGCTTCTCGGTCAGGGGACATTTATTTGGTATGGTGGGGCAATCATCAAACAATTTCAGGACAGCTCGGCTTTACCTACTCTTTCACTTCTCACCACCAATGAAGAACGCGGTTGTGCGGCTTTACTCTTTGCGCTAGCAACTGCGCGAGATATTATGGGAGATCGACGCGACGATGCTGCCAAGGCACTTCGTTATTTGGTGGAAGTGCACGGCACGCGGAGGGTAGCCAAGTCCCCAGCGCTCACCACCGCCGTGCTTCTTGTGTCACGTGCAATGGAGCCTTTGTACACATGTACCTGCGTTGGTGGAAGACCGCCTCAACGAGATCTCTACCAGCCCTATTTGTTTGCACTTTCCCGCGCCGATGCAGACGTACTCGAGGAGATATTACCAGCCACTGAGTCCTCCTCCCCACAAAAGTACCGACATCGAGTTGAGCGTTTCGTGACATCGCAGGTACTGTGCTGACAACGGTAGTGCCCCCTGTCCCGTCGACCGCTGCGAGGCGCCAAATTCACGATGAGGACGTTCATGCGTTCTTCTTGGCGAATAGCATAGTTGAAATCAACCGAGACACACTAGTTGCTCATTGCGTCAGTGGCGCCCCTGCGTTGACACCGACGCTCGAGGAGAATGACAGTAGCACTGCAGCGCGGCTATGCCTGCTGGAGGTCGCCCCTCGGTGGTGGGATAACGAGGAAAAGGCAAAAAATCGCCAGATGACACGAGGTGAGACAGAGCTAAAACTCAATATTAAAGCGGCGGCCGCTGCGCTGCGTGATTTTCACGCAGATGAACATGCGATGCTTGATGTAATCCACCGTAAGCGCAATTTTAAACGTCAGCGCCGACCGATACGGTACACGTCTCAGGCGGTGGAGTCAGCGCTCGAAACTGCCTCCATTCATGTAAGGCGAAGATCGGTTCTCCGTCTTGTAGATCTCATGGCACACGACTCCGATGACCGGGACACTGGCGACAAGGCACGGGAGTACCTTGAGGAACTGGAGGTCCCCAAAGCCAATATTGACCACTTCTCCACGCTTTTGTCGTCTATGCGAGAGACGTGACTCTCTACACTTTGCACGTTGCTTGACTACCGAGCCGATGTGTGGAGAGGAAAACGAGCCCTATCACCCCCCTCCTCCCTCCTACTCTGCGGTAACAATTATAGTTGTAAGAGATTACATCAGCGCTTATTCGCCAACAAAAATTCTTTCACAGCTTGAACCCATCTTGTTGCATCTCCAAACACTGGCGCCACGCACCCACGATCAAATCATACTGACACACTTTCTCTCCCAGGAAGTGTGTCCTACTACCACTCCTCTCAAGACATGACCGCAGACCTCCTCCGAGCTCCGTCGTTCGCAGTTTTCACCGCTAGTGTAAATGGATTGCAAATCACGATGACGTATACCCAGCTCCTGCGTTGTGGACCTTAACACGGAGAAGTTGTCCATTGCCGAACCTGTTTGAGAGTAATTGACGCCCTCACCCCTCCTCTTCTTCAACTGGCCCCATGATTCTCTTGTTGGCCAAGACAGGCGACGCCTGAAAGACGACACCCAGCGGTAGCTAGGGCTTCGATCAGCAAAGGGGTAGCACGCCACAAAAAAAAAACAACACACACACACCTTTTTCTGTTTACGAGAAGAAGGAGTCTCCCCTAGGACGTACCCTATCATGGTATGGTGAAGTTGATGTTGGACTGCAGTGCATTGGTATTCTTGTCGCGCACTAAGGTCGATTCCTATCTCCCCTCCCCTTGATTAGATCACTAACAATGTCATTTTTCCTCTCTCGCCCACTTCGACCTCTGGTTCGTCTCGGCTTTTTCTTTTTTTTTACCCTCTTCCAACGAGACGCTCCGTTGTCGTCGACTTGTGGTCCATTCAAGTGCAACCAACTCACGCTCTTCACTAGTTTTCTCTTTTTTGTTGTGTGTGTGTGTGTGTGTGTGTGTGCTCGTCTTTTTGCTTGGCAGTGCTTGGTATATTTGTGCTCCCCCTACCACCCCACCCGATCCACTGCTGAAACTTTTAGACGCCTATTTTTACGAGTGCCACCACAAAACCCTTCTCCTCCTCTTCTGTTTTCCAACGGTTTCTTTATCATTGCAATGAGTTATACTGCCGAAAAGCCCACGGCGGTGCACCCCCTGCCCAATAAACCGGCTGTCGTGGGGGTTGCTCGGTGTGTTGATACCACCAATCTCGATTACGATGTCCGCGGAAGCGACAGTAGTAGCTTGGATGACGTGCTGACGTTTGCTGAGCCGCTGAAGCAAACCCAAAACATTCTTTTCACTGGGCAATCCGATGTCGAGTCACCCAAAAAGTCAATGCAGACTTTTCTGCAAACGGTCCCCCATCTTTTCACGCTCACCATCGAGCAGATTTCCGGCCTCGATGTCATGGTGCGCGAGTACAGCGAGATGGATGTTATCATCGAGGAGGGCTCGTTCCTAGAGCATATCTACGTCCTGGCGGCTGGCACTGTCGAAGTGATGAACTCCAAGAAGGGACTAAAGCGCGCCTATGGCCACCGTCGGATCGGCAGCATGGAGGCCCCAAGCGTGTTCGGAATTGATGATGCCGTGTTGGAAAGCGCTGTTGAGTTCACCTACCACGCTAGTTCAAACGCCACGCTGCTGCTCATTCCGAGAAAGCAGATTATTGACCTTTTCGAGCGATCCCCTATATTCGCTAATAACGTCTCGAGTCAAATTCTTCGAACGCTTTCCTCATTTTCTGTTTTTCAAGAGTTTTGTCGGGCTGTCTTTGGCATATCGTCCTCCTCAGCGGCCGACGCTCCCGGTTTGCGCAGGGACCATTGTTTATCGCTGCCCTTCCTCGTTCGTCTTTTTCAATCAAGCGGCACGCTGCTACACAAGCATGCCAACGGGAACGAAATAGATTGCGAGGCGCTGCGATATAGTATTCGTCGCTTGCCAAAAAATATCACTACCACATTTATTATTATTCTCACTCAAGGCATACCGGACTACCTCACCGACGAATTTCTTGCCGACGCAGCGAATACGCGCTCAGGGGCCGCACCGTTCGTCGCTGCCGTCGATACCGGGAGGCGGCGCCGCTGCGCGTGGACGCTGGGAAGCGGGGGACACACACTGGTGCTCATGCGTGACGGGTTCACCGACACAGTCGACTTTGTGTCAAATTTATGCATGTTTTGTATCGAGGCCAAGAAGCTACGTGTGCGGCTTCAGCAGCTGGTTTCGCCATCAGTGGCGGAAGTTCTGCGGAACGTCCTTGTGCCTGGTGAGAACACTTTCAATTCACACATCCGGGCGGAAGAGGTTCTCAACTCTCTTCCGTTTTCAAATGATGAGGTCCAAGGACTGCAGGGTATCTGGGGCGACGAAACGCTTCAGCATTTATACAATATTGTGGCTCACAGAGAAGAGTACATGGTACGGAGTGAGAGCGTCTGCAGCAAGATCTTTAGCGAGGATCCGTACGCAAACTGGGCTTTAACGCTTCAGCGTCATGTCAAGGGTTGCCTCGCGGTGTCTGACCGAGAGCCGCTGCCAGAGGACATCATCATCGACGTCCTCTTCTCCCCGAACCGGTCTCTAAAAAATCTTTTTTGTTGCATGTCAGCGGATATCAAAAATCTGATAACGAACATGTCAGAGGAAACTGGGGTCGGTAAGGGCGAGCGTGCTAGCAACTGGAAGAATGCCAACGACCTCTACTACTACATCTTGACAAGTCTACTGCAGCGAGACTCAACCATCTCCGATGCATACCGGGCACGACTGAGGTCTAATGGCTTCATACTGCTAGAGGACGGCCACGTCTCCGCGCTGATCGTCGACTTAATTGATGTCAGCAACATCTCGCCAGATGACACAGATCCATTGCTACGCTCGTGTGCCTCGCGAGCGAAGAAAAGAAGTCGAGAAGAGCATCGGCACTTTATTATCAACGTAGACAAAGCGTTCGGTGCTCAAATCGAGGCCATATTGCGTTCCCTTTTGCTCACTTTTGGAAACCGTATCCGGAGCGTGAACCTCAGTGGAAAATGTGCCGGGCTCAGCGGCAATCGAGGCGATGTGGTTCTCCCTCAAAAGCTCATCTTCTCCAAGCAGACTTTCGGCGAAGACTCCACAGATGAAATTCGCTTGTGTAACCAGAAGAGTTTTCGCCCCGAGGATATAACACCGGTCCTCAACAGGTCGTGCTCCGCAGCCGTTGTCCGCGGTACGTGTATCACGCTACCCGGTTTTATGCTTCACAGCCAACCAGTACTAAGGTTTTACCAAACTGTCCACGGCTGCACTTCAGTTGACATGCAGAGCAGCTATGTCGCGCGGCAGTTGGAGGAATGTCGGAGAACCGGTGTGCTCCGTCAGCCGACCACCAGCCGTTACCTTTTCTACTGCGACGACATGCCCTTGGGAAATGAGAATGGGTTAGAACTGAAGCCTCAAAAAAGAGAGATTATCTCGACCATCTACGCCACTGCGCGGGCACTCTTGTTCAAGATACTCGATCCTGCAGCAGAGATTCCAAACCCCCCTGAGGGTTCGATGAATTGAGCAAAAGTTTTTTTTTTTTCTGTTGGCTGCTCCCTTTCCAAGGTAAGAAAGTTTAATGACAAAGTAAGAGTATTTCCTTCCTGTAACTGGGTCATCAAACTTTCAGTCACACGCATGCAGGGGTCCTTCCCTAGACGTTTTCGTGTGTATATGTATTTCTTTATTCCTTTTCGCGTGTATTTGTATATCTGCGTGCAGGCGTGGATGCCTTTTGCTCCTCAACTCCATCTCTTCCTTTACATATCTCGTGATGATGCGAGCTCCTCTTGTGTACCATATTCTCCCCTACTCAACGCTGCACTAGTAGCTTGCCAGGTGAGGGTAAAGGAAACCGTCTCCTGTTTCTTTACCTGCCTCGACTCTCGGAGGCGGTACCACGCCTATGTTCCGAAGGGACATAGGATGTTTTTCAATGAAACGCATTCTGTCTAACTTCTTTCAACTAGCCCACTCTGCCATTCCCCCTGAATTCCACCGTCAAAAAAAAATATATATATATATATATATATATACATTTAAAACACCCATGGCGGGGGAAGAACTCCTTTCTTCACAAAGCTGTGGATCTGAAGAGATAGATTTCTGGTATGGGGAGGGGCTAGTCTACTTGGTGCCAGCGCCACGAAGAGGTGAATGGTTAGTTCACCATTATACGGACGCCCAATGTTTCTGGAAGACAGAGATGGTATTAGGTTTATACTCCTCCTCTTTTCTTGACCTCCGAGGCTCGTCGATTCCACATCCAAAATACGGGGGCAAGATGTGCCCGCGAGCGTTCTACACCGCCTGCTCGCTTCTTGACCTTTACAAATAGTGGGATGTCTTGGCAGCCGAGCAGAAAATCCGATCTCGTAGTACCGGCTCAGCTGACAACGAATCGCTGCTCTAGGATTGAGTACAAGACCCGTTCAGGTGATACAAGAGGGATATTCCCGTGTCTTTCGCCCCATTCACCATCACGTGTATTAGACACATCCTAGTAGTGTAGTGGGGTTGTTCATCATTCAAAAACTCATCTGCAGAAAGAGCGACATGCGCGTGTTGTGAACTTACCACTGGTGCCCCAAGATGGATGAGTTACCTCAAGCTGAAGCTAATGAGCGCTGCCCCACTTGATTTGGTTTTCGTCACGCTCTTCGGGGTAATCCCAGTAGAATTTAACTCAAGGCGGTCAGATGGGTCCCCCGTTCTTTTTACAACCGGCCCCTCGGTGTACTGCGTATTTAAAATCCAAAATGATAAAGAAAAAAAATGTCGGTAAAGCAGACATTTCCGGAACTCGGATATGGCGTGAAAACAGCCGAATGTGATGTTCGTGTCGTCACAATGTACTAGGATCCACTTGAAGTTGTAGAGCTGACGTACACAGCGCTACCGAGGAGTGCTACGGGAATACGACAACGTTCAACCGTTTATGCGACCACATCGCTTCTATCGCCCCGCCCGTTGACGCAATACACTATTCGAACGTCATGTACACTTTTTGTGTGTCGACTTTTTTTAACTCTCCTCACAACAAGAAAGCTGTTTTATTTTGTAGAGGGACCTTGTTTCCGTCGTAGCACAGCAGCAGCTCCTACCTGACTTTTCACTCGGACAGTTTCTGTTTCTTTTTGGGAGATTTCGAACGATTGGCATACATACGAATACCAAACTCTATTGACTTTTCTATGGAGAAATAAAATCAGTAGGATGAGCGCGGCACGTGCGGCCCTGGTAATTTAGAAACGAGCCAATTAAGTGTCCCATATAAATCGAACTTTTTTTCTGCTCTGTTTGGAGGCCCCAATGCACAACTTTCTCCTCTTTTTTTTTTCACAGCTGAGGTCATGGAGCATCCTCGTACAAACAACAGAAAGAAGTGCCGTGGGACATGTACCTATGTCAACAAATTTATGATTCTTTCCCTTCAAAGAGGACAGTCATCAGTGATGCAAAGGTCGCGGAGAAAGTGCACGCTCGACTCCTATTCACACGCTTCCAGGTTTGGAAGAGGAAACCGAGCCTTAAATGGGATGGAAAAGGCAGCGGGTGGAATAGGTTTCGCTTTCCGTGTCTTTTTTGTTTTCCGTTTCTCGCGCTTGTGAAACATGACTAATCTGACCCTTCTGCGGATAAAAAGTAAAGCCGATAGCGCTGCACATATTCGCATCACGTTTCAAAGAATTCCTGCCTTTTTTTTTCCCTACTCACTTTCGGCGCTATTGCTGGCACAGACGAACAGGAAATCTAAAATCAATCAACACTCCTCCTCTTGCTTTGCACGTCCACATTTTACAGCAAGTCCCTCTTCACTAATACGCCGACGAGCTTCATCACCACAGTGGGCCTGCCTATTTCCTCAGCTCTTCTAATTCATCTGTCGCCACTATGCCGTCTATCCTAAGGACTCTTCTTCTGGTGTTCGTAACCCTCTCTGTCATTGCTACTCATGCTCTTGCCAGTCCAGCCTGCACCGACAAGGAGTGCATCGTTTTTATCGAAGATATGGGGTGCCTTTGCGTCGAGTGCAAAAAGGGTTTCCTCCCAGAACAGGGCGTTTGTGTGAAGGACACTTGTCCTTTCGGCAACAAAGAAAAGTGCGAAGCCGAGGGCCTGTCCAAAGAGCTCGACCGTCCCTTTCCCGTGAACAAGGACGGCCAATGCGTGCGGCGCCGAAGCGGAGCCGTGTCGCTCAGGGCAACTTTTGGCGCAGTGCTTTCATTCGCAGTTACTGTTGCACTTGTTATGCAGTAAACAGAGTGGAAAAAAACAAAACACCATCATCCTAGGCGAAGGCCTGTTGGCGAACCAGCGCATCATCACAAGCAGGTTTTAAAAGAGAAGATGGAGGACGAAGCTATCTAGCGATTCGCCCACAACGCTGAGGTGCGGATCTCTTGACCGTGCGGTGCGCCACTAGAGAGTAAATGTCTTGGCGCGTTGTATTTATAACTCTTTTTTTTTTTTTCATTTTCGTCCTGTTAAGCGTTTCATGTGTCGCATTACCGCTGCAGCATGCTGTAGACCCGACGGTCTGTGCTCTTCTCCTTTAGATTTGTTTTTTGCGTAAGACGTTCTTTTACCCCATTGCCGCATCTCTGTTCCTTTGTGCGTGCTGTCGCTCTCATTTTCTTCACTCTTTGTCATGGCATAGGGTGTGCATTGGTAGCGTGTTCGAGCAAAGCCGCTTGAATGTGTCATGGAGTACTTCGTTGGTTGCTTTTTGGACGGGTGATGGGGTCGGTTTCTCCAAGTACGATCGCTTTTCTGGTGAGGACACTCTGTTGCGAGAAGTTGGTATCTGGTAAGCCGGAGTTCCCTGCAGAATCCCTCTCTCGCTGCGTTTTGTGATGTATCCAGCCAGGTGTCCCTTGAGGACCTCGGCTTAGTTTCGTCACCGCGATGTGGGGGCGCTTGCATCCCCGGATCCCCATGGATTCCAGGGCTTAGGAAATCCCATTTCGGAACGGGAGGACGAAAGCCCGAAGCGCTTCAGTGCTGCCTCTTCGATGCCACATAAGAGAGTGTTGGACCACGTCCCGTCCCGGTGCGTGTACTCGAGGAGGTGCCGGTGACCTGTGGCTAGTGACCGGTTGAGTGTGCGTGTGTTGCCGGAGATTACAATGGGAACTGATGGCGGAAAACGTGTATGTATCTCATACTCTCTTGTCATTCATCGATTAGCTTATCCCAATCGACGCTAATACCGTTTCTGATCTGTCACCAATGAAGTATTCACGCTGGATGAAGTTTATGCGGCTCTTGACCCCAAAGCATCAACCCAACTCACCCTTAGCAGAGGATCTCACGGATTACCAGGGCGAACCGGTAAGCAAAAAGACGGCCAATTATGCTGGACTGAGTTAAAATCTCAAATTTGGGACGATTAGGAAAAGAAAAAAGAGCTGAAACAACTAAAAGAACAGACCGACCTTCTGGCGCTGCCAGCTCTAGAAAGCAGTTGTTTTTCCATTCCTTTTTTTCTCTGAAATGAATAGTGTTTTTTTAATGTTTTCTTTAGTGAGATTTTCTGCTCCTTTTATTCCTTTATCAACGGACCCTTAACAGTCTTTTAAACAGCGCTACCCCTCTGTTATGATGCTCCACACCTTGGTCTTCACACCCATCTCCCCTGAGGGACGTCTCTTCGTACCACCTTGTCGAAAATGTTCCCTCATATCATGTTATCGATTTTTCGTCAAGACAAGAAGCCACGGTGCACTCGTTCCGTGTGGACCATCAGTTACTTGGGTATGCCTTACTTTTGATTACAGTTTTGTGCTCTTGTGGTTACATGAAAAGGGATAAACTTTTCAGATGTCCACATTTTTTTTTTCTTTGGATGCCTTAGTTTAATATCTTACAGTGACTTTTTTCCCCCCAATTTCTTTATGCCTTTCCCTTTTTCTGTCGATCCGTGTAGCAGCCGCTCGACTGCTCCCTTTTTTTCTCTCGTCCAGCAGTCTATTTAACCTCTTGAAGTTTGATTTTTCCTCCTTCCTTTTTTGAGTTAACTCTTTGATTTTGTGGTGTGTTCTCCGTACTCCTTTTAGCAAGCACATTGCGATTCATCGCGAAAGTGCACTCGCTGCCGAAAGGCTTCCCCGGTACCGATGCCAACCTACGAGAGAAATGAAAAAAAAAAACACACACAGACGATTTAACGTGCTCCTCTTGCGACTGCATGCCAAATTGCGTGTCAGTGGCATAGTCATGAGGCGATGGCGCGTTCTTGGTCGCACGACTTCCTTACCGCTTCCCAATCAGGTTGCAGGGGTTCCCTCCGTTCCCCACTGTCCTCCACCGAACCCTTCTCATTCTCTCCGCTACGCCTCCTCTGAAGAGACACCTTTGTACTGGTTGATGCCATAAAGTTTTGCGAGGGTTGCTGCGAAAGGTGTCTGGACCCATCTCCTCTTGTCCTCTCCGGCGATTTTCAAAGTTCCTTGTATGTGGCTATCTTTTTTTTTTTTTTACGTAATTTGTTTTTCCACTAGTGCTTCCTTCTGTCGGGGCTGAAAGCACACCTTTGAAAATTGTTTATGTTACTCCCTCACGTACGTTCGCTTCAGATTAACCAACTTTCCTAGGGATACCCTCTCCTCAGTTAGAGATTCTCCTATTTAAATTACCTCTTTCGCCTTCCCTTTTCTTGTTTTTTTGGGTCGTGTCTGCCTTGGTATGTCTGTGGTTTCCCTGTTCTCCATGTGCCTGCATGCGCGTGGGCGTGTGGAGGAAGCAAAGTAGATCTCCACAGAAAAGTTTCTGTTCTCCATACAGGCATGTGCATGTTCCAAAACCCAACAGACGGTGAAGAGACCAGAACGCATCTCTTTACCTAGTGACCCTTTCTTTCCAAAGTTGATCTAAGAAAATACTAAATATTGTGAACAGAGGCCAAGATAATGCTACTGCATTACGCCTCTCGCCGCGCGCTCCTTCTGGGTTTTCACGACCTTCTGGGCATCTGCGGCAGGAAAAGAACTGGGGCGAGTACGCTCTCTGCTTATAATCACGTCGTCTTGCGCCGTCATGAAAAGGCTCCTACTGTTTCCTCTCTTTTTTTTGAGGGCATATACGTCAAACGCAAATGTTCTTTTTATTCCTGACTTTTTTTTGGGATAACCAATTCGGATACCCACGCGCACCGCATGCAAAGGATCACATTCTCAATCCCACTCGGTTCGTTTGCACATGACCAAAGACACAGTGCACATGCACACATTTTTCTCCCACACTTGTCTTTTTTAAATATCGTACACTGTTTGATGAGGCGCGTCTTATTGGGAACTTGCGCTTTAGCTCTTTTTGGCACCGGGTGACTCCCACCAGGGTTTCCCTCCAGAGGTTACGGCGACCGCCTGCTACCCCCAACGCGGGGGTAACAAATGAAGTGCGCGTGGGGCCCGCTATGGAGGGTTCCGCATTGACGCGGAAAGAGGAATACTAGTTTTGAGTCTGGTGTTGCGATGGCCGGGACGCATATTTGAGTCCCATGAAGGGATGATCGTGTGCAGCGTGTGGGGGTTAACAAACCCGTTTTTTCCGACAGACGCCCCATCGGAGGCACCGCGGATGGCACCCCTATTTTTTCAGTGGCTGTGGAGTTCTTGCGGTTCTGTCGAAGGCTCTGCGCGCGGTGGGGGGCGGGCAGGGGAAACTGGCCTTTGAGGTGGTTACCTGGGGGTGTTTTGGATTGTGCTTGCTATATCTGCAAAAGGGCATGGCTACTGCCCCATCGCTGTGCAGGGGCGTGTGCTTGGCACGGGGCGGCTTCGCCTCAATCGTCTTTTTGGCACGGCATTGGCCACATGCATTTTGGTTGAGAATACGGGCGGTAGCGGCAAGACCCATCCACCACTATTTGGGTATCCTGGGATGGTTCTGTCGGTCGTGGCTGATTCGCGCCGAGGTGCAGCTCGCGATGCGAAGCACCTCGCGACAGGATGCCTTGGAGGCTGTAGCGGCTGCTCGGCGGCATGCCTTCATGCGGGCAACTGGCAGGCCATTTTTCCTTCACTAGGCGTTTCTTCCTGGCATCGACCTGAGGAGCTCCACAATCTCCTCTCCTTTGCGGTGGGCCTCCCGCCTGGGAAATGGTAGCCCCCAGTGGTGGTGGCGGGTGGGCGTGCGCGTTTCTCTTCCTCTGCAGCCCTCTGCTGTGCCTGGCTTTTTGTGCTGCCGAGTCGTCGTCGCGATGGAAACTGCGCGTGGTCAAGGGGATTTTCGAGT
>CM007319.1:7051-54855 GCA_000333855.2 Endotrypanum monterogeii
GAGAGGAGGGACTGGCTCTCTGGCTCGCTTGGCGGGCCCCAGCCCCGCCGTCGCACCTTGGGTGCACTGCCGCTTCGCAGGCCGCCTCGCCACAACTCCCATTACGCCCCAGGGCGTCACCACGCCGCGCAGCGCCCACCCACACACACAGACGTCCCTCTTGCAGTGTGACACGGGCTTTCCTTCCAGCGCACAGTGTGAGCTATGAGAAATGTATGCGACTCGTCCCCACGCTTTGTCACGCATACAAACGGTGCATACACTCGCACCCACGCAGCGCCATCCAATATATGGCCGCCGACAGGCGCATCGATAAACTCATCAGACCCGCCTCTACGTTGTCGGAGCTTGACCTCGTCGCCAGCAGAAAAGGATCAGCGGCGGCAAGGGGAATTGAGATCATTTGGCCTCCCACCAGTCGTGTGGGGGCACTGGACTCCCCTCCCCCCCCCCTCCGATCACTCCCGCACGCTGAGAAGAAGAAATCCGGTCATCCAACGTACAAGAGAGAGAGCCGAGACATAAGGGACACAAGGAGGATCATAACCTAGGCATCAGCGCACGTATGAAAGGCAGCAGCTGTAGGGGCGAGCGGGTGCGTAGGCGAAAGTTTGACAGTGACATTAGTGTCAAAGAGTGCGTGAAAAGGAAAATAAAAGAAGATAGGATATTTGTCTGCTTAAAAGCTCACCACTGACTTAATGGCGTCCAATAACTTCAGTTCGTTGGGCAGGTAAAGACGCTCGTGCAAAGGAACTGGTGTGTCCAAGCCGCAAACGCGCGTGGGCGGGGCCTCTAGCGATAGGAAGCAGTCCTCTGTTATGCTAGAAACGAGCTCAGCACCATACCCGCTTGTCTTCGGGGCCTCATGCGTGACAATTACTTTCCCCGTCTTCTTCACTGAGTCCGCCACAAGCTGGCGGTCCCAGGGCAACAAGCTGCGGAGGTCAATCAGCTCCACCGATATGCCCTCCTTTTGCGCCATTTCTGCGGCCCTGGCCGCCACGTATACTTGAGAGCCGTAGGTCACGATTGTGACATCACGCCCTTCCACCAGAATTCGACCCTTGCCGAGTGGTAGAGTGTAGTAGTCCGGGTTTACCTCCTCGATAGCACTTCGGTAGAGAATCTTGGGCTCGAAAAAGAGGCACGGGTCGTTTTCTTCCATACACTTGAGGAGCAGACCCTTCGCCTCTGACGGGGACGACGGCATGACGATCTTCAAACCAGGGCAGTGGTTGAAATAACCCTCAACACTCTGTGAGTGGTAGATAGCACCGTGCCCCACGGCGGAGCACGGTGCACGGATCAGCATTCCACAGTGGAAGGCGCCACCCGTGCGAAAACGGTACTTTGCAGCCTCGTTCACAATTTGGTCAAACGCCGGAAATATATAATCAGCGAATTGAACCTCGGCGATGGGGTGCCACCCAACGGCAGCCATGCCTACCGCAAAGCCAACGATACCTTGCTCTGTGAGCGGCGAGTCGATCACTTTTTGCGGACCATGCTTCTTGCGCAGATCAAGCGAACAGCGAAAAACGCCGCCGAACGCGACGTCTTCGCCGAGGAGGACCGTCTTTTCCTTGGACAATGCGTGATCAAGACCGGAGTTAATTGCCTGAAACAGGTTCATCTTGACGCCGTTGGACGTCGCCTCCTCCTCGCCAGACACTGGCGCAAAGCGAAACTCGCTCGGTTGAACACTGGCGTGTCGCCTTGCCGTCGCAGAGCTTGCTGCAGCTGCCAATGGAGCAGAAAAAGTTGAAAGGCGACGCATTTTGTCGGAGCGAACAGCACGGCTACAGAAAAACAAAAATTGTGCTTGTGAAAATAATAGATTGAGCTAAAAAAAAAAGGCAGACACCCCTCTTGGTGCAACGAGAATTCAAGCTCCTAAGATGTGAGGAGAATCGGCGTAACTCATCAAGTGTCAGACACTGATTATCTCCAAAAGAGCAGCGAAACGTGGATGGAGCGCGGCGAGTCCAGAGGTACGTGTGCCGACGGTGAGGATAAATGGTGAGGCGTGTACAATGAGCGCGGGAGACGCACAGATGCGGTAAATTGTATGAAAGCGAAGGGAGCGAGGATTCTAAGTTGTCAAAGTAAAGGCGTGGTAGGCAACCAAAAAAAGGTATAAGTTGTTTTTTTTCGTATGTGTGAGTATATGAGTACTAGCTCTGGAGGACTTCTTCAGGGATCGGATTTTCTTCCCCGCACGGCAATTGAAGAGGCGGAGGCTATGAAGAAAGAAGCAAGATTCCCAAAGGGAGTACAGAGCAAGTAGTCGCAGTTACAATGATAACCAAGCGCTTATTAAACGCAAGTTGTACGAAGTCGACTACTGGTGATGCTGAGGAAGGAGGGGGGGATAGTGCGCAGCCAAGCCATCAGGACTTCTTCACAGCAACTGGACACATACTCTGTTCCACCGATTGATGAATTGTTGGGACTATCCTGCAAAGAGTCAAACTGCAGGTGCACGTCCACTCTGCAACGAAGCACAAAGACTATGCCAGTTCATCGAACTGGCACCTGAAGCGTGCTCTAGATTCCTCAATTATACGCATGCCTAGATGTCACAGGTCGTGAGAAAAACAAGAGTGGCTAGAAGCTGATGCCAGACCGAAACGTAGTCACTTCAGCTGTCGCTACACACTACTTGAATAGTCGAAAGAGGGAAAGCAGAGTTTGAAGAGACAACTCGGCAGCAGAGGAGCGAATGCAGTCACAATTACACGTCTATTGGTACAGGGAAAAGTTGAGCTGCCGTACGACAGTGTGAACCGACTCTACTGTACATGTGTGGTAACGGAAGCCTGTGCGCCCTAAGACACTGTGTTCCCGCAGAGGAGATGCATCTCGAAGGGAAACCGTCTCGGCGTCATCCTCATCGGTCTCGCCACTTCGAATTTCTTGATGTCTCACTCCTAGTGACCTACTGCCAGGCGCGAAGTTAGTTGAGTTCTCTCGAATATGTATGGTAGAGGATGCCGGCGGTGACGGTGAGCGCACAGAAGTCCCATGTGATGTGCCAACCGGTGTTCTCTGGGGGTGAACCACATCGCTAAGGACCGCAGATACGGCGGCGTGCGCGCTCGAGCTGCAATCAGAAGCGCAGGCCAGCTCCTCAAGCAACGTGCGAGGAGCGGTGGCGACGACTGCAGTGATGTGAGGAGGGGTCAAAGTAGGCGCCGCGTACGCACCCGACGTGTGCGGTTGCACCTCAGCTGTCTTTTGGGGGAAATTATTATGAGCCCTTCTGTTCAGTGACGCTTGCGAAAGATGGGGCCGTGAAGTCGAAGACGACACGCGATGAGCATGTGCTGCGCGAAATCGCTTCTCCGCAGCGGAGATCGCAATAGAGGCCGCGTACGCAACGGGGTCAAACGATGTCGACTCGCTTGGAAACTGGCGGTCCACCACCGTGTGTTTCTTCTGAAGAGGCATCACCATAAAGCTACCTAAACACAGAGAGACACAAAAACTGCGGCCGTGGTGCTCTAACCACCGTAACTCGGAAAGAATAATAGAATTAAGTGCAGAGGTCCACAGAAATGAGTGAAAGAGGAAAACATGAACAGCCGGACATCAGCTCTTCCGCCATTCAATACCGAATTTAGGTGGAAGCTGGAACATCTGACAGCCGGCTAGCTCACAACGACGCGTAAAACGAGAAGTATGAAGAGGAGGTGACATCATGCCTAGACTGCCTGCACCAGCTTGTGCGCGCCATGTTCTGACCAAAAAAAAAAAAAACGAGTTCGGGGGAAAACCGAAGATGGGCGGCTCTATGCATCCGTATATGTGCAGGAGCATCCCATCTAGACGACCCGTGCCCAATGAAAGCACATCCTCTTACCTTTTTTTTCTTGTTTCCTAGCCATTAAAAAAAAAAAAGTAGGAAATGTGTGGTTAGACGTATTCGCTCCTCCTTAGCGGTTGGACGGTGGTCTGTGTTTCCTTCAGTGGCATCGCACCATCAGGAAGGAATGGCAGTATAGACATCAATTGAGCACCGAAGACAGAGAGGATATCACTCATGGCACATGACAAGTAATATTTTCTTTTGAATAAATATTTGGAAAAAAAATAAAAGGGAATCTACAGCAGAAAAGGGAGGAGGGGAAAGGGGAAACGAATAAACTGTTGAGATAGGTGCCCCCCCTCCACACGCACACACACACACACACACACACACACACACACACACACACACACAACTCACTTTCTACAACTAGGGCTATTATACATTAAACACATATACTTACAAAAACATCGCTTTTCAACCGTATTTTACACGGCCTGTTGGGCCTCTCTGAGCACCCTAAGCTGCGCACCCTCTGCGTGACGCACCAAGCCTGCCTCGTATTGCGACCACCTCTTCCGTTCCATCGAGGCACCGTCTTGACAGCGCAGCAAAATCTCGTGACTACGCTGCCTCTCCGCCTCACGTGCGGCATGGAAGGCATCTTGCTTCGCCTGTCGCAAATCTCTCAACTTTCCGTGGAGCTGCGCCGCTCGCACTGCTTCCCTTTCAGCTCTCTCAGCCTCCACTGCCGTCTTGTGGTTCATGCTCTGCGTCAACTTTGCCTGACGAGCTTGCCGCTGCTTTTCACGCTCACGCAAGCACCTACGTTGTAGGTGCTCACGCGCTTTTTGTGTCCGAGCGTGTGTCTCAGCCACCTGTTGCCGCCGCGTCGCCTCCTCAGCTGCCTCCTCAGCGCGGATGCGCTCCAGCGCTTCACGAGCCTCAGCCAGTGACATGCGGCCCAATGCAACGTCTCTCTCTCCTTCCACGAATATTCGACGCCGCTCAGCAGGCATCGCTGCTCGTTTTTCCTGAAGCCGTTTGCGCAACCGATGAATTTCTTGAATTATCAATACCTGATGCGTTTGACGCTGCGCCTCCGCCTCCTGCGCAACAGCGCGTAGCTGCCCCCACTCCTCCCTAACCTGAGTGACTATATCGCTTTTCTCGGCCACCGATTTTTGGACTGCTGCTGCACAGCGGCGAGAAATCTGTGCGCGCATCCGCTGGACATGTTGCTCACGCTGAAGCAGCGCACGCTCAACCTCTCGTCTGTTATCTGCGACCTCCGCCTGGTACTGTTTTTTCATCGCCCGGATACTCCGCCAGCGCGCTTGCAGCTTTCGCCCACGTTGGGCTCGTACTCGGTTCTCAGCTTCCAGTGCGTCAAGGTGGCGTACCACCACCTCCATCTCGCGCTGATGTTCCTCTTCCTCTAGTTGACCCTGTCGCCACAATTCCCACTCGATGGGATCGTGCGCCCCCACCTCTAGATTCCGCAGCTCCCTCTCTGCATCCTTCAGGCGACGTTCTCGCACACACGTCTCTCGGCAGAGCGCCGCCGCGGTAGTAGGCACTGCTTTGGAGGTGGAAAGCATCTTTCGCAACTTTGCCGATGACAGACGCTCTTCCTTTTGCATGGTGTTCTGATCAGCGCTGGTCCAGCGTTTCTCCGTCTTTGCAGCGGGTGCGGAGGAGACCGCCGCTTCACGGTGATGAAAAGAGAAGCCGATGGGCTTTGTTGGTGCCCTCTCAGGTGAGGCATGCGGTGGGGGAGAACTGGACTTGATGCGCGGCAGTCGAGGCTCCGGTATTGTAAAGGCCATTTCCCGTACCTCGTACGGAGGCAAACTTGTGCCAGCCAACGGCCGCAGCACTGGTGGTAGTGGAGACGCACGTGATGAGACAGAAGGGCTGGTTTTTGAGGTGAATGCAGAAGCTTGGTCTTGCGTCAGAGAAAAATCCACCGATGTTGTCGACTGTAACGGCTGTCCGCGAAACCACCCCACCACGTTGTCCGTTGCATCCGCCGCGACTGATGAGAGGGGAGCTAGAACGTGGTGTTCAATGAAGGAGTCGTCGTAGACAGCGCGCCAGAGCGGCACTGCGTGACGCGCAACAGCTTCGCTACATAAAAGGAACTCTAAAAATTCGCACAGACGAAGCAGCGGCATGCTGCCCTGCAACATCTCTCGAACAGTCACACCGCCAAGCGCACGATACTGAAAGATGAGAAGATATGCAGTAAGGCACATGGATGGATTGTAAGCGCCGTTGCGCTTGTAGCAACTTCGATAGCCCTCAAAGGCGCCCTGGGAGAGCTTGGAGAACCTCGAGAAGCCAAAGGCACAACTTTGGATGAACATGATTTCATCGCTACTCAGATTAGGGTGGCGAGCTATGTCATCGGCCACGGCGTCTTCTACTGCAATGCTCGATCCACTGCCTGCCTCCCTCGTCAGGCATTCAGCAGCACGGAGCAGGGCACTCCAAACCTCCTTGGCGCGCATAGACGGGAGCACTTGTGATGAGTTAAGAACTACACTGCTGTGGAGAGGCGTAGTCTGGGTTGGGATACATGTAGAAAAGCCGAGGAGATACACATGAGGCAAAGAGCGACAAGCACCGGAAAAGTGGAAATTTTTGAGGATTATTCCTCGTCATGGGTGTAGAGTGAAGCGCAGCTCGCCAGAGCGGCAGGGGAATGATTGCCGCTGCTGAAGAAGAGCCCCGCTCTTCTGCGCGCGCTCTGCAAAAAGATGTTGCGGAGGGAAAATGCATGTAGGGAAAATCAAACAACGAAGTGAGTCGGCGTACGAAAGAATGCAGTGAGTTGGAAAGTCGTGCATGAGTGCACACACACCCTCCTCGAGAGAAAACACTGCACCCACGGGCCGCTCTGGATCCTTTTGGGGGCCGACAGCGAAGCAAGCGGGGCCACAAACGAGAGAGCCCCTCGAAAGCTATGTCTGTCTATTGGGACTACGCACACACACACAGACACATACACGCATAGCGTGTTTCCCATCGTGCAGATGCGCATCATTTGTACCGGTACGTGTGCGGCTATGTAAGGAAAACGTGTATTAGTCTCTTGGAGAACCAACCAAATCAATACTGTGTGGAAACGAAGTGCAGTTAGAAAAAAATGGAGTGGCCGTGGAAACGGAGTGCGAATGGGTGCCCAGCCGATGTGTGCTCATCCACAGACCGCGATGCCGTAAAGATGAAGCGCTGGTACTTTTGCAGGCGCTCGTGAGTTCGTCACACCTTCCACAATAAGCAATGCAGGATTGCCTTCCCGATATTGTTCTCTGAATTAATATCACTCCAACCGTGCCGATCAAGCAGTGACCTCGTGCGCTGTAACATTGTTAAGCTCAAGGCCACAACGGTCAGCAAACGAGCTGAGCAAGCCGTGAAGATACGAAAAAAAAAACAGAAAAAAACAAAAAAGGGAGAGGGCAGAACTGGTTAGTGTACCCCGCCCGCAGCATCCATTCTCCATGTACACTCGTGGATTTACTTTTTACCGGTATGATCAATCTTGAGGTCCTTGACATTGACGTAGAGGGAATCACTGTCGAGGTAGTAGCGACCATGGCCATGTTCACGCAGCGTTTTGGCAATCGTGCGAGCCGCCTCCAGTCCGCGCAGTTCCAGAAAGGCGGGGTTGCGCTTCACCGCGTCTCCAACGAGCGTAGCCGCCTCCGCCTCACCCTGCGCTAACAGAATCGCAGCCTGCTTCTCCTGCTCTGCTTGCTCCACCCGAAACTTCGCCCGTTCAGCCATCTGCTGAGCTACCTGCTTTGCCTCCACGGCGTTAGTATACTCCTTGCCAAAGCTCATCTGCGTGATCGAAACATCGGTGATGTCGATGTTGAATGGCTTCGCCCTCTCCGCCAGCATGACACCAATGCGGTGACTCACCTCGGGACGCTTGATCAGAAGGTCAGAAGCGTTGAATTGCGCAATCACAGCACGAATAATCTCATTAATAAGCGAAGGCAGAACCGTTTCAGCGAAGTTGACGCCGATTTGACGATAAATATGATGGAGATTGTCGACGTTGGGTTGGTAAAGAACGCGAACAGCCATGTTCACTGTTTGTAGGTCACGACTTCCGCTCGCCGTCGGTACCTCGATCGGCTTGTTGCGGATGTCGAAGACGACAGGTGTTTCTAGAAATGGGATTGCAAAGTTTGCGCCTTCTCCGTAGGTGTGGTCGTAAAGGCCGGTGATGCAGTTGAACTTGACAGCGCGAAAACCACCAGGAACAAAGAATACGGACTTGTAAAGACCATAGATGGATACGCAGCCAACTCCAACCAGGGCCGACATACCCAGTATGTTTCCGAAACCGCCGTAAGCGTTCATCTTCCTCCGCACCTCAGCCGCCATTTTCGAGAAGTCCGGAGCTGGTGGCATCTTCGGAGGCATGTTCGCACGGGAGACAGAGCCAGTGGCTCTCTGCACTAGCACTGGAAATGAGTGAGAAAATAGAAACAGCTCAATCACCGAAAGAATGAGATTTGGTGAGCACCTAACACGAAAAACAACGACACGCCGTGTATTCTTTTTTTTTTAAGTCACCCACGTACTGATGGCGTGGAAGGGTTAGTGCACATATTCCCAAGCAGTGGAAAGAAGAAACGTGAAGAAAAGGAGGAAATTTACAAAATAAAGCAGAGGAGGTGAGGAGCAGTCAGTGAAGATAAATAATAATACATATAATATATATATATATATATATATATAGATAATATATATATATAGATAACAAGCATCTACGCAATGACTGTCACGTTCACCTGAGTGAACAGCTACCGCGAGGATCATGGCTCACAGCACCAGCATAGACAACCCTTTCCCCAAAGCTGATCGGTTGAAAACTATGGAGAGATGATTGTATCAGTGAGTAGGAGTGATGGGTGTACATAAATCAGAGATGATGATGACCAGCAAAGAGCAAGATAAGCACTATCAGCATGTAAACAGCTAAGCAAAAGGCTTTCATACCCCAGCTTGCTTCGTGTAAACTCTGCCTGCAAGCAACTCCAAAGGCTTCCGCGATTGCGGGGACACCACTACTGCTCCTCCGCTTATTTCAGTCAAACAAAAAAGACACTGCAATAATAATAAAATAAAAAGATGGGTTAAACTCGAACGCGGTGTTCGCAAGAGCCCTTTTTTGTCTCTTCATTATCGCTACGGGGTGAGAGTGTGACCTTGCTTCACGGGGAGGAGGGCGGGGGAATTCTAAGAAAAACGAGGGAGGTGAAGCGAAAGGTGATACATGGAAGAGACCGACACCAACAACCAAGAATTCTTGATACACACCTCAGAAACCTATAAGCAAATACCATCCCACCAGCTCCTCATAAATGCGGGTCGTACTCACTTCTCCTCTGTGCCTGATGTTCCCCCAAGACTGCAGGGAGGAAGAGCAACTTCACCTGGAGAAGAGGCATGAACATCAGATTGCAGAGAACGAAAACCCAAGTCAATGCCAAGGTCAACGAAGCGGTGCCGACCGCCAAAGATGACAGCCGCAATGATGACCCTGCTAAATGTGCTGGTGAATCCAACGAACGATACGCTCGAGTTGTCCAGCGACAGCGAAAGTCCACATCCAGAGTATGCGCTAATTATTTCAAAAAAAGTTCTCGTTGTGATATCAAAACGACTGCTGAGTAGCCGCTCCCGCATCCTGCCCTCTTCAGCGAAGAGGATCAGTAACATTCCGGTGAACAGCCAGAAGAGACGTGATGTGAGCAAACGAAACACCGAAGTGCGAAACATCTGTCGCCACTTGCGGTACGTACGATCGGTCGATATCGGGAGCGGTGGTAAATACATGGCAAGAATCACGACTGCTACATGAGCGTTGCTACACTCGAGCAGCGGTACGAAGGATGCAGCGGCAAAGCGGACTACGGCAGCCTGGCAAAGAGACAAGTATATCTTGTACGGCCATTGGTATCCGTGCAGTACCCCATCCCACTGCTCATACCAAAACGGAACGGCCTGCATCAAGGTCAGGGCACACCAAGCAAAACCAAAAAAAAGTGTCTCAGCGGTGCGAAAAAGAAAGGGGTGGAAGGCGACTGGATCCTTTGACGTCATTACCTCCTCAAAAGCAGCATCCACCTCATCCAAGTAACGCGAGAGAGAGAGGCGGAAACGGTGAGGGGCACCGAGCAAAGCAGCAGAGGCTTCGTCAGCTTCGCCCGCGTCTTCCTCGTCGTCCCGGTGAGTTTCGCCTGGCAGAAGACGAGAGTGTCCAATCCATCTAGCTACCGCGCCGGCGACCTTGCGCATGACCCGCACAACGCTCCATTCCCACCGCATAAAAAAACGAAGGAACACAGGGTACGCGGTGAACCCTAGTGCACATGCAACTGCCACAAGGCCCGTCACAGCAACATCCCCCGCATACATCTCCATCGGCAAGAAGATAGAGCTATGAAACGAAGCAAGGGTCATGCAGAACGCGTGAAAGGCGGAAAGGTTTGAGACGTTGAAACACCATAGAAGTGTCATGAGGACGCTGTTGACAACAATGAAGTACACAAAGGGAGTAGCTGCGCACACGACAGCAGCGTAGTACAAGCGGTGTGCTTCAGCTCGCTTTTTCGCCCGCAACAGTGCCACCTGTGGTGTATCCCTCTCATCGCTGTGAAACACATGTCGAACGCGGTACAACATGAAGATGCGTAAAAAAGGCTGGAAGCTACTGGTGATCACAGCGCCACCCGGGAGCAACAGTAGATGACGAAAAAGAGTCGCGCCAGCAGACCAGCCGCCAACATCCACTGACTGCAGCCCGCAGTTACATACAGAAGAAACAGAAAGGAAAAATGCATCGATAGCAGAAAGGTTCGGGACCATGGCGAGTAGGCCGATGAACCCAAACGTGATCAAACCACTGATGTAGAGGCAATGGAAAAGAAGGTACCATGTCTTGAAGAAATCGAGTTGCTTGATGAGGTGCTGCTGGTCTGCACTGAGAGGCAGAAGCACAGGTGCCTCGAACAGGCGCTGAGAGGTGCGCAAAAGATCGTCTCGATGATTCGTGAGTTGAGGCGAAAACAGGGACTGCTCGTCGTCTTCAACCAAGGGCGCCTGACGCGGATGAGTGGCCGAAGCATCGACAGCGAGAGACTGCATACCAAGACGTAAAGGGGGGAGAATGTTTGGCCGACGGAAGAAGAGCAGTGATAACAGTATTGATTATGGGGCAACTTGTACAGCTTTGCGGATGGGGGACGGGAGGCCGCACTTACACACACCCCTCTTTTGGACGCCGTCGGCAAGAAATGGGGGGAAAGAATCGCAGTGGTCGCTGAAGAAACGCGATATCGGCCTACGTGATCAAAGCAAAGTACAAAAACAGAGGAAAGAAGAAAGAGAATGGAAGAGGCAGCCATAACTGGGGAGTTCTGGGGAAACAAGAATACATCCGTTATACTTGATGCTGATAAACGTTTGCTGGAACATTGGAGAAGAGCGACTAAGACGCTCGCTCGCCCACATATCGCCTACTCCGAAGAGGCCCAGCGTCAATTGAGGGGCCCAGTCACCGAGACGCCTTCGCGTCAATGTACCTAATACGCAATGCGTCTTCATTCCCCCTTACCTCACTCACTATTGAACTCTGTAGCACCCCTTCACATCGTCTTTCACACAGCACTGCGATCTGGTAGAAGGAGCCTGTCGGAAAGAATACGCCATGGATGCTATTAAAAAGAGAGAGCAGAATTTTTCAATGCAGTCTGTGCATCGCGTCTGTTTGACTACATAGTTCGCGATGTGGACCAGAGAGCGGCATTGCCGTCTGGGGGGGGGGGGAGATACCCGAGTATACATGCAACGAAAATGAAAACGATGTACGTAATGCGTTGTTGCTAGATATCATCATAATGTACATTGCATACATATTCCTTCATGTTCCATATCTTGCTAATAAGGATAAGAAAAGAAGAGCGAAACATCTTCAGAATACTCCTAAAAGGGGAAGGGGGAGGTAATGAATGCAGCATGTGCGCGCGTGTGTAAAGCACCACACCTTTTTCTTTGCTGCCCAGTGTCGTCTCTGTGCAGCACGGGCTACGGAGATGGTAGCGCAGGAAGGCGACCCTCCATGAGAGGACCGTAAAGCTTACACAGCGACGGCAGGCGGTAAGCGTCACCGTACACACGCCTTTCCAGAGACGTTCCACGTAGAGCCTTGCCATAGTTAGCGTTGACAACACGATTGCACGAACCAGTTCCCTGGATCTGGCGGTGTTCTTTTCTTTGGGCAGCGAGCATTCCCTCCTTGATGTGACTGAGCTGCGCTGCGATATGATCATGCTGTCTTGCATGTTTTACTTGTAGCGCAACGAAATTGTCATTGTCTTTTTCTTGCACGAGAGCATCACGCGTGAGCAGCCTTATTGCCTGACGCGTGACACGATGGTTGAGCAGATTACGTCGCTTAGCAATAGAGGCGTTGAAAAGCGTTTCTTGCAACTGAATGGACTCATCACGGAGCTGGGCAAGCTCAGCAAAACTACCCTCCAATCTCATCTTTTTCTCCTGCTGTTGAACTGCCAACACTTCACGAGGGACCGCCATCGGCATGGAGTTCAGCTTTGCAGTCTCAGCTCTGGCGAACCGTACCAGCTCCTCCTCGGTCGCTTCAGATCGCTCAGCCTGTGCGCGGAGCAGACGCTCCCAATGTGCGCGCTCCTCTTCGATTGCGGCGGACTGATGCTGCAATAAATATCGGTTACTGGCAACTTGCAGTGAATTCCACTGGTGTGCATTATCCCTCTCCAGTTGCTTAGTCGCAGCAGTCAGAGCCATTTCCCGCTGAACACGAGCGGTCCGCACGGCCTCCTCAGCAAGCACATAGTGACCTGAGGCCGCCAGCCTCTGTACGCGGCGGCGGGAACTTTCTTCGGAGGTAGGCATCGCAGTTGTCACAGAAACGACAACAAAAATCTATTGAACCTCCCCCCACCCAGTCAGGGCTGGCCCTTGCCTGCTCTCTGCTGAACGGGCGGAGCAAAAGGAGCACAGCGATGACAGAGACGCAGAGTCACTCGTCAGTGAAGCCAACGGAGACGTGCACAAACTGTTTATAGATCCATGCATGCATCGAAAGGACGAGTACGACATCAACGTCGTAAAAAAAAAAAAACGATGATGGGTCAAAAATAGAAAGGGGAGTGCGACGCGTAAGTGGCGAGAGCAGTTGACATGAAAACATTGCAGATGACTGAGGGCATACCGAGCAGAAAAAGCTCTGCGATCAGAACATAATCACCACCCACTCGGAGAACATCCCATAAAATTGGGGCAGACCGCCCAAAAATTATGCGGTGAGCTCAAGTAGGAAAGGAGCGCGACTACACGCTCTCTGGTTGCCGAGATTTCAAAACAAAGCTTAGGAGGCTACAAGACGAGGGCACATCAGAGGAGCATTGAAGGGAATGTGAGTCACTACTTTTGCCTCAACGCTAATGCGATCATGCAGAGGTGTGTACTTCCGTGCACGTGTGGATGCAATAAAAGGTCCTCTCCCCACAAGATCCAAGACGCCTTATCGGTACATACACATGCATTCCTGGCGATGACCTCCCTCCGTTGGCTACGTTCTATTTTTTTTTAATTGTTCTCCATTCACCTTGTACCTATTAACTACGCCACATGACAGAAAACGAGGTCGAGAGGACAGTGGAGAGGAGCGGAGACACGAAAAGGAGACAGAGACAGACAGAAAATTAGAATCTCCCCCACTTCCACAACAGTTTATACCCTCGACTCTGCGCACTGAAATGGCCGCATACAGCATCTAATACGAAAACAAGAAATGTGGAGGTGTCTCCCGGTCCAACACCGCTCTCACATCCCCGGCGCCAACCTCTTGCTCCGGGGTGATACGCACGCCATCACGTCACTTTACTTCCTAACGTAAAAAAAATAAAAACTAAATGCAAAAACATGCCGGGAGAAAGGAGACAGACGTAGATGGTGAAGAAAAAAAAGAGTGGAACACGTACGTGAAAACAGGCGTACCACCGCTGTCACCCGAAAGCACCCTCTCCCTCACTATGGTGTGAAAAACATGAGATGTGAAGTGCGCACGCATACGTCTAGTATTCCACCTCCTGGCCGGCAAAAAAACCCCACTTCTCCTCCCACTCATCAGCCACCATCATCACATAGGGACCAAAGTACGCCACGTTGTCGACGGGATGAACCCATCGATCCTTTGGCTCATAGATGTATTTGTCCTTTAGCACACGGGCGCGCATCACACGACGGTCTCCGTGAACAATTTTGTCTTTTGGTGCCCGCGTACGGGCAGCACGGTTCCACCATCCGTGTGCATTGATGAGGTCATCTTGAAGGCAGCCCCACTTGTGGAACTGAAGGCCCTCGTAGAAGCACATCATCTTATTGGCGTACCATTTGCCGTAGAAGCCTAAGTCGCGCGCATCACTCTGCATGATCTTCTCCCACGGATACTCCATCTTGTAGGGGTGGGCGTGGTCTGTGACAGGAAGTGCGAGAAGGGCACGGTAGTCGATCTTGTTCGCCTTGATAGCCTTCTGGAGACGGAGCGCGCGTTCCACCTTATGCGCGTTCTGCACGGAGAGGAACTCGCGGTACATATTCGGATAGAAGAAGTGACCAATGTAGTAGCGAAAACCGGCCCAAATGCCCTGCGCCATGAAGTTGGGAGACGTTGGCTTCATTTTTCGCGAAAAGAGCGGCAACAGCGAGTGCCAGAAAATGAGCTACCAGAAGTGGGTACCGCGCACTGCGTATTGACTCTAAGTGTGCGTGCGTGCGTACGTGCGTGGGGGGGAGGACAATGTATACATCAGGTCGTGAACGCGTTAAGTGTGTGATGGAGGAGCACGGCAACGCAAAAAAAAAAAAAGAGGGGTGTGCAAAAAAGTTACCAAGTGCGCATGCGTACGCGCGACGGTAGTGAACGACGTGAGAAAACAGAGAGAAAACAGTGAAGAGTGAAAGAGTGGCCCCGAGGACGATGCAGATGTATTGATAGGGGAAGGTGATAACCAACCGGGCCTATGACAGAGAAACAGAGAAAACCTCCTGTAGGTAAGAATACCAGCAATAATGGAATCGACAGGAGCAGCACGGAATGGATGATATCTATGCCTGTCTACTCTTATGTGTGTGCAAAGCAGGCAAAACACACCATTACACCAAGAGTATGTTACCTGTACTGCGAGCTTGGTCGTTTGTGCGCCGATGGTGAGCTGCGTCAGGGTCTCAGCTGTACAGAAAAACAAAACCCATTCCAAAACGCAAGCACATATTCCTGCTCGCTCAAGTGACCTCTCCTCAACCAGCTGGCGCCAATTTATTTTTTCTGCCTTTCAGACCAGACGATACCTCAAGCCCCTCAAAGAAAAGAAACGACAACTCATCTTCATTCTCAGTCGCAAACCCGCCTTCTCCCAGCAATCAAGTATGGCGCATGTTTGTCGGAAAGTGCAAAAGTTGACTCGGCGGTGGAGTTCTTGACGATCCGGGGGCAAAACTGGTGCCTCCGCAATGGCAAAGGAGAGCCTCGGAGGAAAGGAAAGCCCAAAAAGTACCCAAGAAAACCTCCAAGAGGTGTACCTGAAGAGACCACAAGAAAATCTACAGGTTTTCACGCAAGTACTTGTTGACGCCGGTCAGGGCGGCCCGCGCCGTGTCGTTACTAAAGTCGAGCAAGTAAGGGTCCAAGTCATTTGCAATCGTGACAGCGTCCGTTTCCAATATGATGCCTTCATCCAACATCTCATCAACAGTCATGAGGAGAGCGCAGTAATTCTCCAGCAAAAGACGTGCCGTCAGGGAGGGTGTATTGAGCTCCTGGCGCAGTGCATCTAGAAGCCCCATCAACACGTTTGACAGCACCACTTCATTCTCGGATCCGGCACCCATCACAATAATCGTTACATCTTCGCTGATGTGGAAAAGAACGATGTGTCCCTCCACCACAAGTATCTCACTCTCATAGGCAACGTGGTTGCTACGTCGGGGGTCATGAATGGCTTCAAAAATAGCGGTCTCTAGCGAGCGCTGCTTTTCGAGGGACGCGAGCGCCTTCGAAGACTCGGGGGTGTCCTCTCCAGTGAAGTACTTGACGAAGATACGGCTGCCAGTGGCTCCGAGCACCATAACTGCCTGTACCCGGTGAAGGAAAGACATGGCAGCTCAGAAAACGGAGTGAGCAGAGACGGTTGAGTAACTCCCTGTTTGAACCCAGAAGAGAGAAGATTGTGAAATATATTATCCGCTAAGAAAAGGCAGCACGTAGATGCGCACGCATGTGTAGTAAGTGTATGCGTGTGTTTGTTTGTTTTTTGAAAACGGAGGGAAGAAAAACGGCAGAGTGAAGTGCACATACGGTCGCAATGAAGAGAGAGAGAGACAGTCTCCCCACGTAGAAAATATTTTTGTTGAAACTTCAGTCACCAGAGACTTTTATGTGGTTTCGGACAGGCAACAACAGCAACAACAACAGAGCATGGGGTAATGAAAGCAACACATAATAACAAGAGATAGGCTATACTACGACTGCTCATCAAGCCATCGCCGTTATAGCGGAACACGCATACCAAAAATTTAAGATGTTTTCCTGTTGATCGAGCGCCCGAGTTGGGCTGAATGCCGGTTGGGAAGGAACTAATTGAGAGTGCACCGGCGCAACCTAAGAAATAAACAAGCCAGTATGAATCGTGATGTATGTTCAGGAGAGCGAGCAGCGGCTCCGGCACCATGCCACGCACCGAATTGTATAGCCGTTGATACGTCAATCAAAGCATCTGATTAGTGCGTGTACATGATTTGTGCAGACTTCACGAGAAAGCAGAACAGCCGTCGGAAAGGTGTCCTCTTGAAGACAACCGACAGGAACACATTGCATCTATAGAACAAAAACTGAAATAATATCTATCTCTCTCTAAAATATAGAGATAGATATAGATATTTATTTGGATGGAGTTGTAAAGCGGATGCATACGTCTACTCGCCGAGCAGAGTTTCTCTGGGATACTCAATCGCCTTCGTCCTCGTCGCTCACCACATCGGTCAAACAGTGCGGACGTAACGTGAGCCAGGGAAGGGAGAGTGTAAAAACGGCGAGAAGTGCGAATTGGAAAATCTGCGCAACGTACTTGACCACGTACATGTGATAAAGAGTTACGGCAAAGACATCATGAATAAATGTCGCTGCAGAGTACGTGGACAAGCTCACAGCGCACAGGTGCAGCACAGCAAACGAAGTGCTGAGAAGCAATAGTGAATTGAACAAGAGCGCGTTGAGCATGGTTCCACGGACCCTCAAGGGGTATACAGGAAGAACAAGAATGTGCCTGCTTACCAATCGACAGCCCACAATTGTACACCACAGTAAATACATGGTGCAATAGGCGTAGACCAGCGTAGCCAGCATAGGAAGCGGTCCGTTCAAAAAGCGCATTATGTAGTCCATCAGGGGAAACACATGCAGTATGTTGGAGAGAAGAATATGAAGCACCCACACAACAGTTAAAATACCATTGATGACGCCTATGGTCACAGTCATGTAGCAGCCGAGTATGTAGGCACCGGAGAGATGATACGCTGCCTCGTTGCCCTCGCTCCGCTGCTCTACATCGCTCACGCTCCGACGGAAAAGGAGCATCTTCTGGTATTGTTTGGGAGTCGGACGGCCTCCACCTACCTCTGAACTCAGGCGTTTCCCCTCGTCGAGGAGGTGACGAACCTCCCTGCTCAGCTTGACACAAACCGCGTCATACTCCGCCTTACTGATCGGACGCGGTCGGTTTACGAAGGCCACAACGGCCCCAAGCGGCACAGCAGCGAGACCCACTCCTGCAAAGATAAAAAAGAAGCACCAGCCAAACGACGAGGCAGTGGCGACAAAATATACAAATGGTGACACATGCGTGAGGGTGCCATCCTTTCGGTCAAGATGATCGCCCCAGAGCCATAACGCGCCAAAAGCAGCCCCGAACGTTACATTTGCTGCTGCGACTCCCACCAGGGACGGATAAACTTGCGCCCACAAGCTACTTTGCGTGGGAGACCAACTCTCATAAAAGACAAAGGCAAATGGGCCACCCACAAACAAGAGTAGGTATGCGACAATCAGGATCCCTTTCCAGGCACAGGAAAAGTCGAAAGATGGCCTATCACCTATCAGTGCCACCTCCAGGGGCAGAAATAGGACTATATAACAAGCAACACATAGTGTTAATACAACGAGCACTCGCGGCAGCCATGCATCGTCATCCTCCTCCTCGGCGCTGTATCGACAAACAACATACACAGCAAGAAACAAAACTATCAAGGAAACGACGCCAGCTGCAATCCAGGTGAGGATAAACATGGCTTGGTGCTGTGTCTACATGAGCAATCCTAGAGAACGAGGGAAAAGGAGGGAGCGAGTAGCTGGACGCATAACCTTAACAATATTTGATGAGTACACTGCATTCAAGCAAGGCAAGCCCGTGCTGTATTCACCTAGTCTACTGGCGTGGCACCCTGATGAGGCACCTGTGCTACAGGGGTCCGAAATTGCACATGTACGATGGTAAGGTTGCAGAAGATATTATCTCGCTTCAACAAACAGATTACGCCAAGTGAATTGCTGTATTCCTTTCGCCCAGTAACGAATGCCACCGTCGTCTGGAAGTTATACCGGAACCACGGGTCGACTTGGGGGGATAGGAGAAGCAAAAGCATAAGTGCAGAGGTGGTGAACCAACGCAAGAGCAGGGAACACACACACATAGACACGGAAAAAAAATTTGATGTGCGAATGTATGATGATCCCTCGGAATCTTCCCTTGGATTCCATGCGCAAAGGCAGCAAGACGTTCTGCCCCTGGGAAATGAGGTTCCTTCAATTTGGAGAGATACTCGCCTTTACATGCTATCGTGTTGATTCCGTTTCCCTTGATAAAAATTTCTAGGGTTTCCTTATAGTTTTCCGTTAGCAGTGCCATCATATTCACTCGACGAAATACAAAGCATACATGCACTATCTTTGCAGAGTCTCAACGTGCCGCTAGGCAGTGCCCCCACTAGCAACTCCCCAACCCGTGCATCACTGGTGGTCAGTGCTAGCTTGAGAAGTACATGCGAGCTGAGACATCGTCCACCATCCACGAAATGCCCTCGAGTAAACCCTGGCCAGTTTTGGCACTGCACATACAGAGGTGCACGTGGCGCCTGCCTTGTCGGATCGTGTCCACATCAAGCAGGCGCGCAATTTCTGGCGGTGATAGCGATGTTGGGATGTCGATTTTGTTGAGGAAGATGAGCAGACTTGCACCAGCCAATCGCTCCTCTTGCAGGAGCTGATGGAGCTCCTCTTTGCACATCAACAGGCGCTCCACGTCGTTGCTGTCGACCACCCAAACGAGACCATCTGTGCTTTCAAAGTAGTTGCGCCAGTAGCTACGCAGGCTTTGCTGGCCACCAACATCCCAAACATTTAAAGTACACCCACGGAACGTTAACGCTGTGATCTGAAATCCAAGTGTTGGGCTAATCGAGCTCGTGTCCTTGCCGCACAGTTTCTTGACACATGTCGTTTTACCTGCGTTGTCAAGGCCTAACATAAGGATGCGCATTTCTCGCTCCTTGCGCTTCGTCTTTTTTATGATGGAGAGAAGCCCCATTGCAGCAGCATGAGCGACACCCTTTAGTACCCTGTAGTGCACGGTAGAAGTTGAAGCCGCAGCAAGAGAGAAGTCGTTCCGCACGCCTCCCCCTCCCTCCCCTTCACACCTTTGCAAAGGGAAAAGGCAACCGATAGATCAGGGGGTGTCCACCCGAGAAGTGGCGAATAAACTATATATATATATATATATATACATACAGAGAGGGGGGGATGTGTCCAAGATGACAGCTGTGCGCCTTCCGAGGACACTTGCGCGCACTAGATGAAGCGTCCACAATAGTTTTTTTTCATATAAGCCTACAATGAAAATGCAGCTACGAGGCGGCACGATGAGAATGCACAACCGGAACCCCGAGACGCCGTGGAAGTGTACAGAAACGTAAGGAGAAACAAAAGGTGACGGAGGAGCAGGTGAGAGAAAGAGAGATGTAACAGAAGGGGTGCACGCGAATAAAATGCAAAAATATCAAAGTCAGGCGTGCGCCAACCTTGCGGCCCAACCTTCTAATCAGGACTCAATTCCTACCTCATGCCAAAGCCACTCGCCGAGCTTTGAGGAGCACAGGAGATACACTAGACAAAATTAGCGCAGACAGAAAAGCGCAGGGGTGCCCGTGTTCGAGACTAAAAGCTGGCATTTACGCTCCTGAGAGTCATTATGCAGTCATGGCCATGGTACCGATAAACGGAAACGGTTGGTGGCGCGTGACTACATCTTCCCGATGACGCATTAAATTCCTCTTTAGCCTTCCTATCCGCAGCGAGAACTAGTTACCACTACTACACACACATATATATATACATATATATATATATATATATGTATATGAAAAAAAAAACGAAAGGAAAGAGAGAGCCAGCACTACTGGACACTCACATTGCTACAGACATATATTCAGTGAAGCAGCATGAGAGCGAGTGGCGTGAGGACCATGCGAGCGCGGTAGCGCTTTCCGACATCGGTGCATCCCCGCTTCTGCAATTTTACCACCACGCTGCCTTGCGAATGCTGTCGTCGTAGGCCTCGACGGCCTTGTGGAAAAAATGCATAAAAGCAAAGATGGGAAGCATGGACAGCACGTAGAACTGGATCATGTTATACAGCCAGGTTCCCCAGCGAGAGCCAATAGAAAAATAGGTGCGAACCTGCATGAAGTCTGAGTAGCGCTGCTCAACGCCAGCGACATCCCAAGACTTGTTGAAATCGCGTTTGTGGTACTTTGACTCCGTCGCTTCGTACTCGAGGCGGCGCTTCTGCTCCGTGCGGCCCCAGCCGTACAGTGTGGGACCCGGGCGAGCTGGAGCCCGGTTCACCTGGTGACGAAGAAGCGAACGACGCAGCATCCTGATGAGTACGACAAGCTGCCTGAAAGGTAATGAAATTCTAGAGGGGTAAAAAACTACAAAGGGGGTATTCAAGGTGATGAGGCCTTGCGTATTCACTCGCTTTATTCGTGGCGCTGATGTAACAAACGCGGAGCAAAATGAAAAAGGATGAGGAAGGGAGTAAGAAAAAAAAAAAGAGACGAGCGTCGATTTCTTTTTTTTTTTTGCAGCATGACGCGTGAAGGGGTGAGAGAACGCAGAAAAACTGACAGGGCCGTCGAAAAAGAATGCGGTCGCGACCAGGCATTCCACGTATCAGCGCGCAACCCGTTTGCAGGGGTTCTGCAGAGCAGCTTTCAGTTTTCACACCCCCACCCTTCGGCTAGGTTGCCCTCCACGAAAAAATGAGGAGGGGAAAGGTAATAAGGCTTGAAATCCGCCTTTTAATATATTTTTTTCTCTTTGTAGAAGCTGAGATTCACGTTGGGGCATATTTTCCGCAATGAGTGCTGCCATCGCTGTCTCGGGCAAAGAGATTTAGGGGAAGGGAAAGGTGTGCTGAAAACCGCCTGTATTGGACACACCTCTCACTGCATGCCAGCAGACGAGTACCTATGAGAATACCAGATGCCTGTGTTCAACTGAAATTTGAATGGCGGAAGCTGGCCGAAGCCGAAACAAGTGGCCCACGCAGTCGTCTGCGCGACCTACTTAAAACCGACGAGGAAAATGACGCCCAGTGTGGGCGCCATGGTAGCCGCTGCCGGTCGGAAGCCCTATGGACCCACCCATCGATTTGAAAAGGGCATAGGTTGCTGCAAAGGGAACTGAACTTTTGAACGTTGTCCGCAAAACCCCGTTAAAGAAGAACCGGAAGCCCTCATCTCGCGCCATGGAACGAAAAACGCCCGCTGCCTCGCGAAAAACAGCCGTCTCAGCTGCCACGTAATCTCTCAACGCGTGAATGCCGCCGGGCCGCTCAATACGGTAGGTGGACGAACGCATTGCGTTGCGGATGGGCGCGGTAAGAAAATTCAGGAGTGCGTGAATGCGAAAGGCATTCCACATGTCCTCGCCAAAAGACCTACTGTATGTTTGCTGGAGCACTGCAAGAGAAATGCCGTACCAAAGCACTCCAACGAGGGATGCTGCTAGCGCACCAGGAAAAAATGATAGTACCCCATAATGTTTCGCACTGAGCACGACGCAGTTCAGAAAGCCCGAGTACCCTTCCAATCCCAGTTTATTGTAGCGCGAGCCACCACCACTCATGCGATGGGCAACGGTCCGCACAAAAGTTCTGGCGTATCCGAACAAGAAGCCCCCAAGAAGGCCGCCGGCGGCGCCGCCAGCCGCAAACACGTATCCAAAGTACAATGTTGCGTGCGGTACCGCGAGTAGCATGGGTTGTGAGGGACTTCCAAGCATACCCCTGTAGCGCCTTAGGCAGTAGTCCCCTAAATCCTTTGCGCGCGGCAGGTGGCGCAAGTCGGCCGACTTCGCCAAGTCCCGGTAGGGATACAGTGCGACAATCGTAAAGACGCTGCTGCCATACGCCAAAGCCCCAGTGAACACAGAAGACATTGCCTTCCCCGGCGCTTTTTTTTTCCAGAGCAAGGTATCAGAGGCTAGAAGTGACAGTGTTGGAGGAGGTGAGAAAAGTTGAAGCACAGAGCGCTACGAATCGAGGGATGACGTCACCAAAGCGTAGAAGCGCCTTGCGCAACGCCGCCAATTCTCAGGACACAGAGAAGGGAATGGAAACAAAGTTGCAAAACGGACACAACTCAATCAAAAAAGGATCAAAATTCGGTGCAGAATAATAAAAGAAACGTCAACAGTGATATTTAGGCTCGCATATACGAAAGAAAACGCTGTCTCGTTGGACAAAGCAAAGAGCGCGCAAAGTCAAAAGATGACAATGTGAGCACCCAAGTACGTCGGCAGTGCTCCACTCGCAGCTTATGATGGTGTGCCTTTTTCGACACATCAGCTAAACCTTCGTTTTTTTGTCTGGGACAAAGAAATCTTTGAGAAACACAATGCGTGGATGATTAGATCTTCTATGTCTTAAAGTCTATAACGCCCCTATCAACATACGCTGCTTCCCATGCACACATAAAAAAAAAAAAATTGCTTCATGAATCCCAGTAGTGTGAGATAAGAAGGGGAGAAGCTGAAGCTGTGAGAGTGTGTGTTCACGAGCAGGTAACTAAGAGTGCAAGTCTGTTTCTTGGGTGAAAAACATAAAAATACTGTACGGGAGAAAAAGACTGCAGATGAATGCAAAATCCTCCTTTAACCCGAGCGAAGCACAAAAAAAGGCATCCTCATGCTCTACACGAGGATCTTAGAGGCTTTGAGAGCTGAGCAACCTTTGTTTCCAAGGGCACAGCCGCCCATTGCGCTCAAACTGGATGAAAAACGGATCCGTTGGGAGATAAATTCAGACTTTGCCGCAAGCCCAACCTACCTGGTACCTGGAGCTGATCCGCATTGAATAACTCCCACTGGTCTATCTCAACCAAAGTGAAAGCGCCAGCGACTTTAGTGATGTGACGCGACAACTTGATGTTGTTATGTAGCAGCTGATCCTGTGAGAGCCAAAGTCCACGATTAGGCAAACTACAAACGAAGGGATTTTTGGTTACGGCACCAGTCAGTGCATTCATTCCAAGAGGGAGCTCATCTGAAACTTTCAACCCGCCGGCAAAACTCGCATCGTTGCTGACTGCCTTACGAAGCGACGGGTGCAATATGCTTCTCTCGAGGATTTCCACATCTTCAAGCCCGATTACACTAGCCGTGAGACTGATGAGGATCGATTCGTTACCTTCTTTCAGCTGTAGGTAACCTGATTCTAGACCCGGGTGGTTTTTCCGGAACCAGAAAGGGGATGAAAAGCTAAGATCAGCTGCTGCAGCCTGAAGATTGTCGACAACTTCTTCCCGTGCAAAGAACAAACCGCTAAGTCCGCAGCGAGGAAAAGCAGATGCCTTTAGGTCTGAAACCATTTCCTTGGGCAACGCTTTTTCAAGAAAAAAGGCACGAGGCTCAAAATCCTTCGCAGTATCGGCTGCGTTGATGAAATGAGATGGAAGGGGGAGTGTAAAACGCCTCGGAGAACCGACTTCCCGTGAAGCCCGTGCCGCCCATGCCGGCACGAACCGTTGGACCGTGGCGCCCTTCGCAAATTGGTCGTAATAAGCGCGGTCATGTGTATACATCTGGGCCAACAGGGCCATTGCGTTGTGACTCTGAAACACCAAATTATTGCAGCATGCGTTACATAATCTACCAAGCTGTTGACTGGGTGTCAAAGCCTTAGCCGCCGGGGCTTTACGCCGATACGACATTATCAATCTCTTTTGAAAAGTCTTGTACCACCACAACTAAAGAGTATTGAACGGAGAGGTCTGAGAGAGTGCCCCAACCACATGTTGGCACTCCTCTGTGCAACGACGAAACACAAAACAAAGCCCATGAGAAAAAAAAAGTGCCTGAATACAGTAGTGTCCAGAGAAGGGCATTGGAGATACGCTGATCGCGCTAAAGAGGTACTCCGAGGAAGGGTTATGACAGCGTCGTATGCGACGAGTTGAGGATTAGCTGCGCGCCTGCCACAAATGTCGTCTGTGCGACTGGGTGATTACTCTTTTTCTATTATTGTACGGTAAGAGATATCAGAATGAACAGGCAACAGTATTCAATGAAAAAAAAAGCAGATTCAGTCTAGTGGAATAAATTAAAAAATTGATGAATGTACAGAGGAAGCCAACAGATAAAAGAGTAAGCTCAACATCATATGCTTCCAACACCCCTTCGCTCCTCGCTGCTTTGATATGCTTTGGGTAACTGCAATACTTTTTGGATTCTGTTCTCCAGCTCTGTCATCACCGCTTCTGCGTTAATATGGGGAAAGGGTTCAAGAAGATCATGAACGGTCCTCAAAACACTTCTACACTGTAGTGCGAGCACGTTTTGCTGCATTTCCGCTTGCAAGCGACTTTCCCGTTGCAAATCAAGTTGCTTGCGTGCGCGGATCGCCAAATCTACTTGTTGTAGGCGCAGAAGGTCCTCAGCGTGGTCAAGAGACTTGTCGTGTTTTTCTGACTTAGCAAGCAAACGCCTCAGGTAGGTTTCACTGCTACGAAGAAAGCTGCACACGAGCCCGACTCGCTGATCTTGTTCGGTGGCGAGAAGACGAGAGCGAGCAGTCAACTCATCCCTTTCAAAAAAAAAAATGCTCCGGAGCAGCGGGACTTGACATTGAAGTCCCACTCTCGTATCTCCCCAAGTTCGTGTGTACTGTGATTATCAACACGCTCTGCTACTGAAATTTCCGCATTGCAGCAGTGTTGTGGCTGTGTCACCGAGATCTGATTTGAGACTGATGGTTCAGCATCGAAAGGTGCTCCTTTTGCCTGGAATGAGCTGACGTTTGCACAGTGTTGTTGTGCTCTCTCTTTCAATTGCATCGTAAAGCGAGCGCACTTCTCGTCATGTGATTCAATCATGCGAAATCGAGGCGCTAGGCCCTCTGATGAAGAGTCTAGGTGCCGCTCGCGCCTCAGCAAAGTTGCCTTTGTAGTACTTCTGGCGTCGTTAAGCAGAAGACTTAGTTCTCTGGTCTTCTCGCTTTCTGCCTCAAGTTTAGACTCCAAGAGTGAAATGTATTTTCTCAGTTCAGCATTGGTTGACACCTCCTCCTCAAGTCTCTGTTTGAAGGATTTGGCTTGGCGCGCTTTGCGATAACAATACTGCTTTAAAAGCCCCTCTAACTCTCCACACTTTGCAGTGTAGTCAAAAGCAGTTATGTCGACATTCATGATGAAAGACCAATCGAGAAAATCGGCTTTCCAAACAGTGAAATGGCAGTGATGAAGTGAATGCCTAAATCAGAAGATAAATCATGACCACGAAAGAAAGAAAAAGAGAAAAAAGGAAAGGACAGTTTGGTATTCGGCATTACCGCGAGCCCGCTTCGTTGGAGAGGAGGAAAGTATGAATGGAGTTGAGTGATATCAGATTACCTCTCGCATCAGCCTTTCATTTTCTCTCCCGATGCCAAGGGAAGGAACACAGGGGTAAACACCAGTCAAAACACATTATTTCATCAATCACCCCCAAAAAGTTGAAGGAAGCCCTGGGCCATAGACACCCGATAAAACTCCATGAGAATGTTTGAAACATTGATTCCACTGCGTTTCATAGACTCATCACAAACTGTTCAGAAAGCCTTTTGCACTTACGTAGATGGTGTGGAGAAACTACACAGAAACCACAGAAATAATCCTGAGGAATTGCTGAATATTCCTTTGCGGAAGTGTTCAGAACATAGCTACCGGAGGGCACGGCTAAACGAACAGAATTTGTATTTCTGTTGGACTACTGGAAGTTAACACATCACTGCGTTTGAAAGAAAAAAAAAATGCCTTCTAAACTGGTATCTATCGAAAAGAAAAATCTACCGAGCGAAAAGAACAAAATGAAATTCTATTGCAAATCACTAGCACTTGTAGCGCTGCGCTTTTTAGGGTACCTTAAAGGACCCTCAGTTAAGTTGAGTCTCTCCATAAAAACGGCTTCTGCCTTCGGTTGCGCAGATTCGACAAACATTGACAAGCTTTTCTTCAGTGTTGCGTTTTGCTGCCGTAATACCTGCAAATCCGATTCTTGAGACATAGCTAGTTCCATCACGCGCTTAAGTTCGTCAGCAACCTTGTTTTGAGATTCTTTACGCACTTTCCGAAATGCATCGTGAAGTTTATTGTATTTTTCAACAATGATGTCTCGATCACGGATAAGATCATCTCGCTCAGCCAAAAGCTCCTTCAAGGTTGAGGCGTCACTCGCACACCGTGTCTTCAGTTCATCTAAGGCGCTACGCAGCTTTACATTTTGCTCCTTAGCTGACGCACACCCACTCTCTATATCCTTTTTAGCCTTAATCTCTGCGTGAAGCAGCTGGTCAAGCTTCTCGCACTTCTCAACATATGAGTTGAGTTTTTGTTTCATCGTTTCACTTTCTTTTCGTTTATCGGACAAAATCAGGGAGAGCCTAGCGTCTTGGTTGTCGAGGCGTTCCTGCTGGTGAGTAACCTGCAGCATCAAAGCAGAATTGGATCGAGTAGACTCTGCATAGAGGATTTCCAATTCTTCACAGCGCCTTTTTGAAAAATCTAGCGATGTGGAAAAGTTCTGGGCCTGTGCTTTAAGCGCCTGCAGTTCAGCTTCTGTGATTTCCAGTGTCTTTGTTTGTGCGCAAAGTTCCCCCTCAAGTTGACTGAGACTTGTTTCCAAGTTCCTCATCCGAAGAACAGCAGTCTCGTGCTCTTGATCGGATGCAGCGATCGTATTTTTCAACGAATCGTTTTCAAGCTGGAGTCGCTCATTTTCCTCACGAATCTCGTTGAGATTGGCGTTCAACAGCTCGTCAAGTTCTCCAAGTTCTTGTCTCATGGACTCTACTTGATTTTTCAGCCAGACGTTGTCCTTAGTAATATTGTCACGCTCAAGAACTGCCTGGTTATGTTGCTCTGTAGTTTGGTTAAGCTGATTCTCTAGTAGCGTCATAGCTTTACGTTGTTCTGTTGCTATATGTTCATGGTTGCGGCTGCACTTGAAGAGTGTATTCAGTTCCTCGGTCGTTTTTGCTGCGCTAATTTCGCTCTGTCGAATAAGATCTTCGGCGCGCTCAAGAGCCCGGACTCTGTCAGAAAGCTGAATCAGTAAGACGCGAAAAAGACGTTCCAATACAGCATCGAACGATGCTTGCTGATCGAGAAGGATTGAGCAGCGCGAAATTTGCTCTCTCTGCGCAAGTTCTGAAAGCTGCTGTGCACGCAGAGCACCTGTCAGCTCTTGCACTGTTGACCACGCAGTGCTGCTGTTCTGTTCGGCAAGCATACGTTTTTCCGTCGAATCGCGTTTGTAGGTAGAAAAGTCAGCTTGTACTGCTTCCAAAGCCATAGAGCTCGTACGCTTGTAGTTGTCAAACTCCATCAAAGTTGTTGCATAGCTCTCCTTGATTGTCATGAACTCCGTTTGAAGATCCTCCTTCTGCTTCGATGCTTCGTCAAGCTGCTGGTTTAGACGCAGGTTCTCATTCTGGAGCTCACACAGCACTTTCTTGGTGGTGATCTCCAGGTCTTTTTGTGCTCGAGCATCGCTCTCCAGTGTTTGAATCAGCTGTAGTTGGTTCTCTGCAGCACTTTGAGATTCTTTCAGCGCGCGGGCAGCGGCAGCATACTGCTTTTCGACACAGTCGCAATTTTGTCGAAGTTGGCCCATTTCGTCTTCAGAAGCCAGCAGACGGTCAGAAAGTGATTTCAGTTGCTGAGAAAGTTTCTTATGCTCCTCTTGATTTCGGTAGTGTTGTTCCGTGAGCTCATTGTTCGTGGAAAGAAGGCGATCGTTATTCTTTCGAAAGGAGTCGTGTTCTTCTTTGAGCTTGGTCATGCGCTCGAGAAGCCGTTCCATGCTAGAAGAAACGTTCGCGCCAGCATCGCGGAGAGCTTCATTTTCTGCTGTTATCTGAGCTAGTGATGATCGTAAGCAATCTAGAGACTCAGCATCTTTTTTTCGAGATGCAAGCATGTCTTTTAGCTCCACCTGGAATTTGCTAACAAGGTGCTCGTAGTCAGCCGCACGCTGAGCAGATGAAGTGAGATCAGCTTGAATTGAGTCTAATTTTTCGAGCAAGCTCGCATTTTCGTTTTGTAAATCAACCTCTTTCTGTTGGTGCTCCTGAATACAAGTGGTGTGCTGAGCAAGAAGTTGCTGTGCAACTTCTAATTCTTCTTTCAGGCACGCCACCATGTCATCTCGATTTTTGAGTGCTGCCTGGTCGACTGTGATTTTCTTCTCCATATCAGAAAGCTTGCGACGCAACTCGGTGTTTTCGGCACTCCATTGCTCGACGACCTCAAACGCCTCATCCTTCAAGAACTTTATTTCTTTTTCAGCACGATCCTTTTGGCCCAGTGCAGCGGAAAGTTGGCACTGCGAGCTTTGTAGCTCGTCCTCTAGCTGTGAAATTCGCTGCGCTAGAACATCATTTATTCGGTCTTGCTTTTGTGACATTTTTCTGACATCACATCCTCGACTACAAAAGAGAAGAACAAGAGGCGGGTAAGTTTGAAAGGGAAGTAAAAATCAAAGATAGTTGATGCGCATACTAGTTAAATGCTCAGCACACTGTCGTGCAGGCGCTTAACAGAAAGATAAGGAGGACATCGCAATGCGAACTATTACACACAGTGTTGGCACCATCATAAATGAGAATGTGTGCCAATGCGACATGTGCATGATCCACCCCTATTCTGCCGAGGTTGCCCGAAACGTTGCTCTTGTCAATAGGGGTGTTGCCATTTAGGTGCTCAAAAAAAAAAACATTAAACTCCATGCCAAAACGCCTCGTGCAAACAGGTGACGCGTGGGCCTGTTACCTTGCCTTCCGTAGACAATCTGGAGCTGCAGCTCTGAAAAGTGGGGAGGATAGGTGACCTGTTTGGATCTGCTAACAAAGATGACAGGAAGCTTGGGGGGGGCGTGAGGGAAGGGGCATTTGAACCAGCAATGCGGCAGGCAAGTGCCTGCCCCTGTCACAAAGAAGCCCATGAGTGTGCCAGTTTATTGAGTTATCACAGCCCCCTCTCCCCCCCATGCCGGAAGGTTCCTTCGAGAGAAGCTGGCTTTGAGGACGCCGCGCAAACGAGTCGTTCGCAGTAAGGTAGTCTACGCGCAAATACGTGATACGAAAGGATGCGCAGGGGAAACACCCCCCCCCCCACTTAGCAGAGGGGTTCTTGTAGCTCGCCACGTCGGGTTGACAGATCGGGAATCAATTCGATCTCAGTATCCTTGACTTCTCTGCTACTTAGGAGAGACGATAACAGCCTTCTCTTTTGCTATCAGGGAGGGGAAGCATACACGTTCAGAAAAAGATATGTTATCCTAAGAATAATAAGTTAACATGCAGAGTTTATCGGAATTTGGTATCTGTACAAGGAGCAACTTCATTGACTAGAGTACCACAATGGATGTTTCTTCATTGAAGCTTGAGCTCGAGCTCATAGTAAATAGCGGAAAACATCTTCAACCCGTTGTGCTTCTGCACAGATGTCAGTGATTAAAAAAAGTGTAATATACCACGATCTTGGGTTTCTAGAAGATGTACGCGGAGAACTGGAGCAGAAATGGTAGTATATATTTTCGTTTTAATAATAAATCTACGTTTGCTGTGCTCGAACGTACATTTTTGTTTAGGAAAGCTTTTTTCAAAACCTTTTTTTTTCTCCCCTACAAAAAAGAAGAAAAAAGCTGCGAAATTGTTTAAACAATTTCGCTTCTCTTCCGAAATATACTTTTTCATTTATTTTTCATGGCACTGGGGTGTAAAGTCGAGAAGATCGTGTTGCTATTAAGTATCTGATAGTCTTCACTAATGTTTTTTACATATCTGTGGACAAATAATCGTTGACACTTGCGCTAATTTACTAAACGAAGTTGCATATGGTACTTATTGCTAACGAAGTCAACCGAAATATTTCTTTTTTGTAGAGTGTAAGATAATGTTAACCAAGCTTACGGCATACCGCCTCCGAGGAAAAAAAAAATTGAATAAAAACTAGTTGATTGAAAAGTATTTCTTCTCGAAAAGTGAGTTCGACGACTTTAAAAAAAAATCGTCGTTTTCCACCTCTACGTTTTCATTAATTTTCGTGACTGTATGAACGTACTCATACCATCAGGGGAGAAATCGTAGCGCTATCATGCGTCCAATTTATTTTTTTCAAAATAGTGGTCATCATTTGGCCGGTATCAAAGCCTCTAGCAATACCTTTTGATTTTTTTTTTTCACGTGAACAGTTGTCGAACACAAGACGACAAAAAAAAACCTAATTGAAAAACATACAACTCCAGTAAAAAAAATGAACAAGCAACGCATTCGAGGAGAATCCTTCAAACAGGAATATCAGGCGGCTGGTCGCCAGCGCACCAATCGGAAGCGTGATCCTTCGATGAACAAGACCGATCCTCATCTTGTTATTGCACCTCAGTCAGAATTATACCAAGGAAAACTTGTTCTAGTTCTTGATCTTGACGAGACGCTGGTATTCGCCCGTAGCGGGCCTCTTTACGCACGACCAGGGATTCCGGAATTCTTTCAGATGTGCAAAGACAAAGGTATCGAGGTCGTTGTTTGGACAGCTGGGCTCAAGGCCTATGCGCAAGCTATCGTGTCGAATATAGACACGTGTAATGCTGTTTCCCATTGTATTTATCGCCACAACAAGTGGTTTAACGGCCAGCCAGGCTATCGCAAGGACTTGAATGCTCTTGGGCGTCCTCTTGACCGTGTTCTTATAGTGGAAAACACGCCTGATTGCATTCGTGGATATCAGGAGAACGGCATTCTCGTCAGCGATTATGAAGGTGGCGACGGCGAGGACAACACACTTTACGCTCTAGCAGAATTGGTAAGAGTTCTCAGTGAAAGCGATTTTACTGTTCCACAGTTTATTGCTAACTGTCAACTATTAAAGCGGGAACCTGTTATGACAGATGTCGGCGACTACATACATGCGTACACTCTCGATACAAACTGTTTTAATCCTCAGCACGTTCGTGTTAATCGAGACCTTTGAAGGTGAGATGATTGGTGCGTTATTGTTTTTCCTGCTCCATGTGGTCTGCGGCAAGTGAGCACTGCCGCACATTCGAATTGAACGTTCTTGATTTTTTTTTTTTGCAAAAGGCTTCACGATTCATCCGCGTGATAGCGATGCTGCTAGCACCTGTGTGCTGTCGCTCCGCTTTTGTCATTTTCTTGTTTGGTGTTGTCGATCCAAATGAAAGTATTTTGTTTCCCACGTGGTCGGGGGAAAAAAAAGATATCTTTTACACCTTGTCGAACTTTTCCACTCGTATATTTCTGTCGCTAAACTCAATGCCACTAAAATTGAGGTGAAAGCTTCCGTTTGCGAGACCGATTTCATTAGGGGAAGGAAAGCAAGGTTTAACGGGCAATTCAATAGTTATTCCGCACTTGGGATACGCCTATTTTCAAGAAAATATCAACGTGACTGTTTTATTTTCAGTTAGTTGAGTGAATTGTCTTGCCATTCGAACTGCTGTATTTGAAATCCAATCGTTCTACTGGTTTGCTCGCTTTAGGATTTTTGACTACCAGTAGTGAGGATGTTGAATTTTGTTAAATCGAAATACATCGCGAAGAAAAAGATGTGGACTAGATATTGGTCTACAGCTGTCTTGTGGTGGCAAAATTTGTCATACAAAGATCTTCGATCGAGAAAAAATTGTACTTTTCTTAGGGGAAAACAAAGCAATCATTCATGCAATTCTGTTGCTGCTGTTGTTTTATCTCTCTTGATATGGCTTGCTTATTGTTTTTCTTCCCAGTTGTCATTTCGGCAACGATAAAGGCTAACATCTTGTAGTGCACACGAATGTGATGAGATGATAGGTTACTAAAAGGTCGGAGTTTCATAGGCATCATTTTTTTTTCGTTTCGGTTGCTGTCTGTTAGAATGAACGCTCGTGTATCACTTTTCATTTTTTTAGTGTTTGCTGTGAGTCATGAGTGTGTGGTTCGAATTATGTTCTTTTTAATTGTAAGTGATGTCCATCTCGAGTCGATTGAAGAGCCTTTTTGGGGCTTTTTAGCGCTGCTGTACTTTGAGGCTTGTGTCGTGGGAAAATTAAAAACAAATACAGATTCTATTGTTTCATCAAATTATTTTGGTTGCTAAGGCAAGGTCCTATGGAAGCATTATCCGCTGAAAGCGTGTTTGAGTGCATGGTAGATACGTAGTACACTGGTCTTTTTCCTTGATGGTTCCGTACACACTGTCTGTCGTTTTTACTCTGAGGCCTCTTTTTTTACTTGTCTGTCTATACACACTTATATACGTACATATATATATATATATATATATATACGTTCATATATATATATATATATATATATATGCAGACATATGCATATTTAGCATTGCTTGAGTTTTAGCAGCGTCTTTCACTGAGTTCAAAAAAAAAAGAAGAAAGCATAGCGAGTGCACACATACACGCAGCTTAATTTTTCAAAAAAAAATATTCACCTGTGTTCTCAACAGCTGTTGAATTTCGTTCGTTCTCTATCGACTGATTAAAGTCTCCACTTTCAAATCTAGATTATAAAGCTGTTCACGTATGCGCTTTGCCTGCGCCGCAATATTATATTTGTTGGGGAGAACACATCTGGCTAACACATTCTTTTTTTAATGTAGAAGTTTTATTACTTCTATAATAGAAAAAAGTCCTGCCACACATACAAAAAAAAGCAACTCCAGGTTCAGCTTGAAATATATGTTTTCTCTTGATGTGAGAGGCTAAAGATTTTCGATCAGGAACCTGCTCTGCAAAGCTTTCTTGGTGCGATGTCAGAAGGTCAAAATGAAGGGTTATCCTCGAACGAGGCTTCTCCAGGAATGTGGGACCAGATTCAACGTATGCCTTTTCAGCAGCTGCAGGACACTGATGATTTCGTGTACATCAAAAAGGTAATGTCACTTGTTGCCCATTACGTGTTTCTGGAATCTGACCCGAATTTGTGCGATTCTCGATATACAATTAGCATTGCAAAATTGCTGAAAATTGTTTCATCAAAGGCTCTTACTGAGTACGAACATCTCAATGGGATGTTAAAGGAAGCGAAAGCCGAGGTCGAGAACATGCGGGGTGCTGTGAAAGTACACCTTTCTTCAAAAGACGAAGAAATTAAGGCGCTTCAGGGCCAGCTGCGTGAGCCAAAGACAGAACCTGTATCTCAAGTTGTACCTGTTGAACTGTCGAAATCGGAGGAGCTAACGCGCCTCAAAACCGAAAATGATGAGCTTGCTATACAACTGCGAAGCATAAAACGGCAGTATGAGGAGTTGAAGCAAGCCTTGGCCTCGCGCAGCGAGGACAAAATCCATATCAACGAAAGCTACGACAAAGCACAACTGGAGTATCGCCACCTAGCTGCACGGTACAAACGTCTCGCCGAACGCGCTCTCAAAGCAGAGGATATGCTCCAAGAGCTGCGTCGAAAAGAGCGGGGGAAAAAACAAGGTTTGAACGATGAGCTTGAACGGCTTCAGGAAAAGGTTCAGTTTTTACAGCAAGAAAACTCGACTCTCGTGCAGTCGCGCGATCGAGCGGAGGAGCTTTGTGAAAAGCGGGAAGTGGAGGCACTGCGCGACATGACAGAACTACGGAGGCTGACCAAGGATCTTCTTGATGAGGAACGCGCAAAGAACCAATCTTTACGAGACGAGTTTCTCACAGCCAAGCAGGAATCCGATGCACATGTCGAGCAGCTCATGCGCCAACACGAGGTAGAGCTGAGTGAGAAAGAGGAAGAGATTACGCTACTCCGTCGACAGCTAGAAAAGGCCACCAACAAGCCCAAGTCCCGATTTCACTCTGACTCGTCCATTTCTGTTGATGGATCATCGTCCAACTTATCGGTGGCCACCACTCTGCCCGGTGCCAGCAACGAGGTGACGACGGGGCGTGCGGTTTCCACGGGGGAGCAGCGTAGGCTAGAGCGTGAAAACGATGATTTACGCGTGGAAGTGGAGCAGCTTGAACTTCGCATTGACGCCCTGGATGAAGAAAACCGCCGGTTGACCCGTCTCATTAAGAACTACGAAAGCGGTGACGAGGGTCTGTATCGGCTGAGACAGGACTTGGCCGACCACACGCGAACAGTGGAGGTTCTTCAAAGTGAAAATGCGCAACTCCGAGAGCGCTTGAACGGAATGGAGGACTCGGTTACATTTAATGCTGCGCTGCGTGAGCTATGCAAGCGGGTTGGGGTGACGGAGGAAGAGATTAATAGTCTACGGCCTCAAAATGCAACAGCGTATAGCGAGATGGACACTTTAAAGGAGGAGTTGAGCCTTCTGAAGGAGGAGGTAGAGTGGCTAGAGAAAGAGCGACGCCACTGGATGAATAAGGTGCGACTGCAACCTCTGATGGACACAAAGCTGCGCTTCGAGCTGGGGCTTTCCTCTGAACAGCTCAAGCAGCTAGACAAGCTCGTGGACCAGATGAAAGCTGGCGCCGTTATCGTCGAGGACAACGATGTGAACTACAAGGACAAGTACTTCAAAGAGCTCCAGGCGCGGCGCGCTGATGCCGAGCAGTTCAATGAGTTCGTCAAAGAACGCATAAATGAGGCACTAAAAGGCGCTTTCGTAGACTTGAACAACCCTGACGCAGCTGCTGCCGTCTCAGCTTTGCGGGAGCATATCGACGTAATCACTACCTCGTCTGCAGTAGAGACGGCTGCTCAAGCGCAGGAAAAAATTGACCGATTGACTCGGCGGCTAGAAGAGTTGGAGCAATCTGAAAAGATTCGCGTGGAAGAGATCGCACATTTACGTGAGCAGGTGATTGCAGGCACGGCTGAGAACGAAGTGATTTGTCGAGAGCGCGATCAGTACCGGGAAGCCATATTTGGCGCTGCTGGGGTGGGTGCGGGTCAAACGGAGGTCACGGCTAGTGTAGATGTGCAGACGCTAGGTGACTTTGGCGAGCTCAACTTAGGCACTTTGTCAAGCGCAAAGTGGCTGACCGTTGCAAACACACTGCGCGAGCAGCTGCGCATGAAGGATGGTCTAATTGACTCGCTCAGTAAAGAGTTAGCAGCAGCGAGGGAGAGGCTGGATGTCGTGCGAGCCGCTGAGGCGGAGCTGAGCCGAAAGGCGGAGCTCAATAGGAAGGCAGATGCCTCCATGCAGGATCAGATCAACGTGCTGACATCTTTGAACGAAGAGCTAACCGAGAGATGCGACGCGTTGGCGAAGGCGAACAAAGACCTGGAGGGCGGTCTCGAGCGACTTGACCGAGGCACGACAAAGGAGTTGCTTCTCAAAGTAGTCCTCCTGCGTCGTCGAGAGGCTACTCTGCTCCAGCGACTGCGTCGAGCCCTCAGTTCACAAGAGGAGTCCGCCGTGGCCGCCAAGCATGTGCAGTCCCAGATGAAGAATACTCTAGAGCGGCTGCGTGGATTTCTCGAAGGGGAGGAGACCAGTACAAATGCGGTGCTGCCCCGCTCCACCTATGGGTGCAGCATGGAGGGTGAAATGCTCAGCTTCCTTGATCACGCTGTGAGACACGTGCTCCAAGGTCGAATGTTCCGAGAGGACAGTCGCTTTCTACTTCACCTCAAGGAGGTTTATCAGGGTATGGAAACAAGTCAGGAGGTCCTGGAGCTGCGCCTCGACGCCAAGCGGCTTCGACACGACCTGGAGGAGAGACAGGAAGAAGTTGATGCACTAACCGCTGAGGTGGCAGGACTCCGTGTGATGTCGACTGCTTTCGAGAGCGCGCGGGTGAGCTCAACGCCTGATTATACGGCAGCGGCAGTGGCAAAGAGCGAGGCCGAAGCGGCTACCTTTAAGCAGAAATACACATTGACAGCGAAGCGACTCGAGGCTCGCGAGAAAGAGATTGCGCAGCTGGAAAACGATCTTGATTCTGCGCGTGTGGAGGTAATCGAGGTACGAGATCACATACGCAATATTCTGAGTGAGGGCGCTGAAACCCGGGAGGCCCCGGGTGCATCGGCGCCGCCCGCAAAGGTGAGTGCAACAGAGCTGCTTCTCCTTGAAAAAGAAATTGCCAGGCTGAAGACTGTCAATTTAGGGCTTTTGCACCACTCCCTGGATCTCCAGTCGCAGACAAAGTCATTAGAAATTGAGTTGGAGGCCAAACAGCAAGAAAGCGCACTGTTAAAAAATTCTGCGAATTCGCAGGTGGTAACAAGTTTCGTGAGCGCAGCAATTCGTGAACACAGCGCATTGCGCCGGCAGAGTGAGCTGGCTCTCATCCAAGCGAAGCGATTCAAGATGCAGCTGGCTGCAACTGAGGCTAATTATCATGTAGTCGCCAATGAGGCGATGCTGTACAAAATGGGTGCCTATCGCCTCTACCGCAAGTACGTTGAGCAAATGGTATCCGTTGTGGACTACTTGCGTTGTGTGCAGCGCGCCAGCAAGGGCTCTCTCTCACCGCATCAGGCAGAGATTGTGGATCGGCGTCTTCGCAAAACCCTCACAGATCTCAGCGAGTGCTTCGGTCGGGGCAAGCTGTTAGCGATGCAACTCTCTGACGCGCAGAACGCCGTGGGGACACTTGAGCTTCAGCTATCTCTGCTGCAAATGGAAGACGGCCCTGTCAAACTAGATGTATTAGAGACCAGGCTGCAGGAGGCTCGCAGCAGACTGCGCGATCACGACCGCCTCATGACGGAATGCCAGGAGGAGAGACAGTTTCTGCAAGCGAAGCTAAGCCGCGCGGAAGCTACCAATAAGGATCTGAACGCCGAAGTTGCCCGACTCGAGTTTGGGTCAGTATCTGTATCTCCCATGAATGCTGAGGTGCTGGCCACACTTCTGGAGCTGAAAGAGAGTGTGTTTGACAAAACGGTAACACCATCGCTGACGATCGAGTCAGGTCCAACAACTGCCTCACATAGGTTGAGTGCTGGTTGCGCAGACGACAGTGATTTTGCCATTCGCGAGTACAAAAACGCCATAATGCGACAGACTGAGCTCACACAGCAGTGCTCCACATTAAAAAAACAGCTGGCCGATGCGGACGCTGAGCGTCGCCGTGCGGAGCACCTCTCAGCGCAGCTGAAAGAAGAAGCACTACAGGCAGGCGAGCGGATCGCGTTTGCTCACCGACAGCTTGAAGAGGAGCGACAAAAGACGTCACAGCGTGAGGCACGGCTGTTGCGGGCGCATGAGGCACAGACGGAGGTGGCACGGCGAGCTACCGAGCACAACATTCAGTGCTTGCAAGAAATGGTCCACAAAAAGGAGGAGCAAATCTCTTGTTTGCAGGAGCAGCTTTCCGCAGAGCGCAGAAAGCATGTCGAGTACGAGCTCGGCGAAGCTGTGAGAATGGAGCGGTTGCACGAGCACATGTTCCGTGAGAACACGGCAATGGTGGAGCGTTTCAAGAGCGCCATCGATACTGTCGGAGACTCGATGAGACTTGCGGGTGGTGGTATGGATCCAAATCTCCTCCTTCCAAGCACAGGTAGCGGTGTGCAAGAGCAGCTGCAGCTCCTCACGGAGGAAACAGTTCGACTTCGTCGGGAGTTGAAAGAGGCCCGCGAGTCCGCCATTGTTCTGGAGTCGCAGCTTGGCCATCAGGTCCAACAGCAGCTCTCAACTCTCACTGCGCAAGCTGAGTCCTCATCAGCACATTTGCAAGCGATCCCAATCCATAGCACAGATGCGCTCATGAGTATCATACGTAATCAAACGGCGATGGCGGATAGTCTGCGGCAACGGGAGGCGCAGCTGACCGCTGAGCTACAACGCGAGAAGGAGCAAAGGGCCTCTATGGAAAGGAAAATCAGCGAAATTCAGGGCCAGCAGGTGGAGCAGGGCGGCATGCTCCAGCTCCTGTCACAGGTGACTTCGGCAGGTGGTGTATCTGATGCACCGCTGGTTAGTGAGTTGCGTGCGCAGAACGCTGCCCTCGATCAAGAGCTGCACGCCATGCGGCAGGCAGTGGAGGAAGAGCGGGCGTATGCAAGGCGCTTCCAGATGGATGCTGCAGAATGGAAAAAGCACCTCGATGCGTTGCAGGCACAGGTGTCTGCGCAGCAGTCAGAGACAGAGCGTGCGCAGCACCTGGCGGCACTCAACGAGGGGCTGCGAGTGGATCTCAATAACGTGAAGGAGCAAAATGAGAAGCTGATGATGGCCGCTACAGTTCTCAAGCAGAAGCTCATAGACGAAGCGCATCAAAGCGGCGAGTCTGCTCGATTGCATCATCAAGAGATTGCACTGGCGCAGCGCATGGGGACCCTTCAACAAGAGTCGACGGGTCATATGAGGGTGCTTGACCATCGCATTCAAGCCATTCAAAAAGAGCTAAACGAGAGGGTCGAAAAAGAGAAGTCGATGCTAGAAAAAAACGTGGAGTCTCAGCGGCTTGTGTATCAGCTACATCAGCAGCTACGCGTCAAGGACCGGGAGCTGGCTTCTTTGCAAGAGCAATTGCGACTCCGCAAGGGTACCTCGTCAGCTTCACGACAGCAACGGATCACTGCAGATACTTCAAGTCTTCAAAGTCGAGGTACTCAGGTAATAGCAGCAAGAGAGGAGTCGCCACCGAAGCGCGACGTGGAAAATACCCTGGAGGATCCAAGAGCCACGGTTTGCGCGTCCAGCGCAGGAGTGTCCCCACTGCCACCGCGGCCCTCTCTGAACCACCATGCACCCGTCCTGGAAAGGGTGTCTACACCACCTACTCTGGCTTCGATTTCATCACAGGATGCTCTACTACACCCTCTGATTGCTGGCATTGTTCAAAGAGAGACACAAAAGCAGCAACGCGACAACCTCGCCCACATCTCAACACTGCGATCTCGTGTTAATCGCCTAGAGAAAGATCTCAGGGATGCAGAGGAGCAGCTCAAGGGCGAGCGAGATGCGTCTCGGCAGCTGCGTCTGCAGCTTCGTCAGCTCCGTGCGGAGAAAGATCAAAAAGATGCAGAGCATGCAGAGCAACTTAGGTCTATGTACCACCAACGCGTGCGCGCTGAGCCGCAGAAAAACAAGCACGGCGGCGAAGCTACCAGGGCGTCCCATTCGGCCGTTACCCCTCTCGCCGAAGAGCTTCCGCCGGTCGCTTTGCAGGGCAGGGAGCATGAGCTTCGAGAGCAGCTGTCAGCTCTTGAGTCTAAAGTTCGTCAATACGACCAGGAACTAAAAGAAATGAAAGGAGTCCGCGCAGCAGCCGTGCCACCCGTGGATCCTGCGCATCTCTGTTCCCCTGCTGACATGCGAGTACATGTACAGGAGGTGCAACGGCTAGAGGGCGTAATCGACAGCCTTCGACGACGCCTCGAGGTAGATGTTCCGACTCGAGAAAACTACCTGCAGCAACGCCTGGAGCACGCGAGCACTGTTCAGCAGCGGATGATAGCTGACATTGCCTCCCTCCGCAGCATCCCGGTAAGTGAGGTGATGTCTCTCTACGCTGTCCCCACCACGGCCGCTCAAAAGGCAGTAGACGAACTGAACATGCAATTGTTACAAAAGAGCAGTGAGGTTCTTGACCTCCGGTTCACTGTGGAGACCAAGGAGTTGCAGCTGAGTCGCATGCAACGCCACCTTGCTGACGTTCTGAAGGTGGACGCTGTAGCTTCGCATCGTCAGTCTGCATCGACTGCCGAGGTTGCAAGCGTCGAAGCTCTAAAGAACGTGATAGAAAACCTCAAGTTAGTGATTGCAAAGCTGCAGAGCGAAAATGCTAACCTTCGATCAGCCGAAGCGCACTCGGCCCAGTACGAGCGCCAAGCACGCGAGTTGAGTGAGTTGCAGAAGCGTGAGAAAGGTTTGCAGGCGCAGCTCCAAGATCTTTTCCGGCAGGTAATGGACGCGCGTGCCTCCTTCAGAGGAACCAGTGGTTCTCGTGAGTCACACGAAGAGCTCCATCGTCGCCTGGCGACTGAGCAGGCCGCAGTCGAGCAGTACCAGTTAGAGCTCCACAATCTCCGTCTTCAGCTTTCAAGCCCCAATCGTCGAGCTGTATACCCACTAGATCCCACTGAGAGCACTCCACAAGCGATCTCAGCTTTCTCCGCAGGTCACTCCACAGTGCCTCTACCACCGCTCGAGTCTCGTCTGCCTCATCGCCAAGAGCGTCGTGGTAGAAATACAAGTTCCCTTACCGAGTCGCAGCAGCGTCGCTTGAGCTTCACTCGATCGAGTGAAGCCGAATCCGGGGCTGCCGACCCCAACACATGTCTTTAATTTTGTCACCTGGGCGAACTGTAATTGAGGTCGCTTGTTACGATGCATACAAGAGAGTTCACCTACCCGATATCACCTATAGAAGTTGAAGTGTCCTGATAGCACTGACATTAGCAGGTGCACATGTTAATGTACTAGTCATACAGGCGTGGTAGAGAAGAGTGGGCGACCGCATCACAAATCCCCTGCCCGAACAACACATACACACATGCAGCGATGGTGTTCCGATCAACGCACATATATATATGTATATATATACATACATTTCCTGTTTTTCCTGCTTCGGTGAACTAGTTCCATTTCCTGTGCACATACTGCTAACTGCACTTGCGCAAAGACTGCTGCACGATCCAAAAGTCTTCTGAATCGTCGAAAGCAAATCGGGCCTGCTGTACTTACCACTTGATTAGAAAAAAAAATTTCAAAAACACGTATATTCTCAGGGAAAGCAACATCGTCGTTGTGACTACGTTTGGGCCGCTCAGGAAAATGTTTCAGCCCATACTGGAGGCGGATGATTGCACTCACTGCCCCACGTGAAGGGATTCCTTCAACATCCAAACATGTTACCAGAGTAAAATAATTACATACTTTTGGTGCACATACTTCGTCCACTTCGCTGTCTCGTTTTCCGCCTCTTTTCCCTTTCTGCTTTTCCTTTGTTTCCCAGCTGTTAATTGAGGCGAAGGGTTGTGCTTGCTCCTGTGCCACCACATTTACGCTCACTAGCGCTCTGCTGGAACGGCTACTGCGTTCCTTCTGGCACTCATCAATCAGCTTGAGCTTCCAGGTTACCCTACAGGGGGCCACACAGGCCGATACACCTCTATTCCCCGAGAACACTCAATTTCGCTGCAAGTCTTGGTTTCTCTTCCGTTACTGCGTTCCGCTTTCCATTTTCCACTGCTTTTTTTTTTGGTATATCTCAGCTCGTCGCCTCCATCACGTAGAGGCGGGACCGGCAGCTCCGATGAGCGCTCTCTTTGATTTTGAAACGGTCCTGCACGTCTTACTGCTGATCGTCTGCACTGCCACTTACCTTCGGCAGTTTAGACCCACACTGTATCACCGCGATAGTCTTGAGTTGTACAAAAAGTTCCTTTACAAATGTAGTGTGGTGGGGGATCGCCTTTCTCCCTGGGTCTCGATTAGCTGTCTTATCCTTGCGTTCCGTGTGATTTTTGTGTATTGAGACGACGAAGCAACGCCGATCAGTGCGGTTATCGTCCATCTCACCCTCTCCAAAAGGTAAAACAATAAAGTGTCAACATGTGGTGATGGCCGGAAGGGTTTGTGTTTAACCTGTCAATAATAATAATAATAATTATCACAGTGGGCACGTTCACCACAGCTGTACACGTCGTTTTTGGGGATACACCACCTTTACCTAGGGACATCATATCAAAACCTCATTTTCCATACATGGAAGGCATCGTGCCAAGTTATGTTCGCCGCGCCTTGCTCTCGTAAAATACTCCGTCCGCTTTAAGCATCCTCGATTTTTCCACTTTCTTCTTTTGCAATCTCACACGCACCCTATCATTGGTAGCTCCGCTGCCCGACACGTCTATCCCCACTAGCTGAAGTGGCGGAAAGGGATCGCGGTGTTTTTCCTACACAGATTTGCACCCACGCACGCAAATATATATACTATTTCAGAGGCAGGCGAGGGTAGCGCTCTCATATCGATCAGGTGTTTTTTTTTCTCGCTTTCACAGTGTCCATACGAGGGAAACGTAAAAAAAAAACGTCCAGTGCGCTCACCCAACTTCATCCAAGATATCGCTAGCACACGTCACATTCCACGGCTTGAAACATAACCTCCCCCCCTCCCCCCCCCCCACCACACACACTTACACCTGCTGCTGCTCTGCGTCTACCGTTTTCGATATATATTTTCGTTGTATGACATTTTGGTGTCCCTAGTCACTGAGACCTTAGTATTCCCCCTTGCCGCATAGTGCGCCTTCCGACTCCCACTCAACCGTAGATATTCCATTTCTTTCCCCCCACCTCAGTGTCGCTGATAATTCACTGGGGACTGAAGGTGCACGAGGCCCCTCGTTGGTAGCCCTTCTTTCTTAGCCTAGTCTTAGTCCTAGTTGTAGGAGTTAGCAGTCTCTTAGCCCATCTTCGTTTCTACACCATCTGCTCTGGGGTGCGTCTGCTCGGGCTCCACTTACTGAGCAAAGCCTTCTCTCTCCCATTCTTTGGCACGTTGTGCAGTGACCCAAATGTTTTCCTCTCGATCTTTTCTGGGTGTGTTTGGCTGCACCACACGACTCCTCACCATCAGTGATGAGTACATTCCGCGTGCCTTTCCGGTGAAATCAACCACAGGTCTCGCCGGTGTGGCTGTCGAGCCGCTGTGGAAACCAAAGCTGCTTGCAGCTGCCTCTGAGCTCCAGGCGTTTCTGCACACATCCGACATCCCTCCCGAGTCCACATATTACAATGTGACGATGACGTTAGTGAAGCGCATCAACTACGGTATCAAGGAGTGTCAAGATGACTGGTGCACGTTAGAAAAGAAGTTCTTCTGGGGTTGGCCAGTCGAGTACATCTTGCAGGTGACGTGGCGTGAGCTAGAGACGGCGCAAAAGTGGAATGAATGGCGCTTTTGGGAGTTAGACCCGGAGCAGGTAAAGCGGGTAGCTCGCGAAGACCAGGGTGTAGGCAAAGAGGGATTGGGCTACAATACACCTTGGGAACAGGTCGTGCGCGAAGACTTTGATAAGCGCAAGAAGGCACTTACGCAGGAGGAGATGGCTGAGCTCAAACGCATGGACACGGAGCGAATGGCGCGTGAGACGGCGGCGTACAAGGAGCGAAAAGACCGCATCCGCGACGACTTGGAAAAAGCACGTGGCGACATGCTCAAAAAATTTCTAAACAAGCGGTATGCTGTAGACAAAGACCTCATGCGGATGCAACCTGGGAAGGCGTACTCCGGGAAGAGCGCTGACGATCTTATTCTGGAACTGCGTGCCTCTGTAAAACAAACCCCTCCACCAGCTCAAAAGTGAGCAGTTGCTGCTCGTTGGCAGTGCCGCACAAGAAGTCTGCGGCGGGGTTGTGTTAGAACATGCACAAGCATGGCTACACGGTTCGCTGCAGCTACTCTATGACTCTCGCTCAATGAGGGGGTTTGGGTCGTGCTTGCCAATGGTGCACCGTAGTGTCCCGTTGGCCTTCAAGTGCGCGCTATCGTGTCGTTGGATCAGCATATTCTTGTAGATTGTTCCGTATACTTTGAGCCGTTCACCCTCTACTTCTCGGTTATTTCTTAGAAGCAGCTGCAGCGCCTATTTCAAAAAAAAGGAATACCATTGTCTCTCTCACACATACTCGTACACACATACACAATGTTCTCGCATCTCCTTTTCAGTGCAATGGATGTGTGCAGGCACACCTCCTCACCCGTGTCCTTCGAACTGTATCGTACTGCGAAGGGAGTGTAAGCGAGGAGGATGACGGAATTCTTCTCTTGGATCGTCACCCCGCTATGGGGTCCTTTCAATGGTCACGTACGTCGTGGGCATTCAGGAAGAAAAAGTGCGTGGCTCTGTCTTGGCCGTCCACAGGAAAAAAAAAGACGCCAGCCTAAGAGCTTATTTTGCGTCGTAGATCTGAGTGATGGTCAGCGCTACACCTGCTCGAAGCTCCCTTTATCTACTTGGTTGTTGAGGTGCATTTCCCTTTTCTTTCTTTTCTCCCAGAGACACGTGAATACACACACACACACACACAGGACAACGAAAACATAGACATTGTACCTTCTTATCCATATATATATATATATATATATATATATATATTCTTACGCTTCTAGATTGAGTACACCTATCCACTCTCTATTTGCATTGCGGACGTGCTGCACAACCAAGTCTTTGGGGTTTCGTCTCGGAATCGCCTTCTCAACTTCACGAGCAATTCATCACACACCGCAACGTAATAAACACCCCACATATATATATATATATATATATATATTAATTATTGTTATTTCTAGACAGCACCCACAAACGCTGATCTTGGTGTTTCCCTAATCGACGGCACGATGCCCTTCTCAGTCCACGCAAGAGACTTTGATATGCTGTCATCGGTCTACTCGCCGCTTAGGGCGACGGGGAATACCTCCGGGAATGTCAACGCAAAGGAAAGCACCTGTGGAGATTTCTACCAGAATGCAAAGCGCTCATGTAGTTCTCACTATACACACGTTCACCAGTTTGCTGAACTGTGTCCCGAGGCACAGATGAAGCTACCTGAAGGTGTCCCAGTGGAATGTTTCTCTTCGAATTTCTTCGACGCTTCTCATTCACGGGACGATGCGCCATTTCCATCGATTCCCGCGTTACCGAAGACGCTGATGGCAAGGTGCGGGCACTTCAAGCCTATCCAAACTGGTGTGCTGGGGGAGCGCACCGTTTCCTCGCGTCGCCCACTCCCTTCAGGAAATCTTCGCCAGTCGGTGGCGCCGCACCTTGGTCTACAGCAGCCGTTGCTTGACGCCGCCTCCTTCTCGAGTCGCACCTCGAGCAGCGTCGAAACTCTCAACCTAAGTGAAAAACACTTCAAAAAGGGCTCCTCGCCCCCCGCCAGTGCTGCTTCCACAGGCATAGAAGCTGCGGTCCAGATGCATCTGCCTCCACGATGCTGCTATCCGCATCGTACCTTTCCAGGCACCTACTACGATGTTCTGGGGCTCCCTTGTGACGCACCACACAGTGATATTATTGCCAAATACCGTGCTTGGCAGGAAGGAGGCTTTAAGCGCATGCGTCAGAAGGATCCAGCTGGCGCGGAGACGGTCGATCGCATAGTTGTAGAGGCGCGTAATGTTCTGGGCAACCCTGTATTGCGTGCAGCCTACAATCAGCACCTGCCTTCTGCACCGATGAAGCATCAGCTGTGGGCGACTGCGTCGTGCGGCGCCGGAGTGACAAGCAAGAGCACGACTCCAAGCAAGCATCGTACCCAGGGGCTGTCTTCCACGACATCCTCAACATTTGACATGCACCATAAACTAGACGAATCCCACAGATTTCATGGGCATTGTCGTAGCGACTCGAGCGTCCACGTTGACAATGCGGCGCTCATGATGACCTTATCTAGTCTGCATAGTGGAGAGAGCATTTGGTAGGAAAGCGAGTTTCTCCCAGCGAGAGAGTGCTCCGATCCCGATATTCTCCTTACGCCTCCCCATCTGTGTGTATCGCGTGCGAGCTCATTTTTCCCGCTGCATCTTTCTGGGGGCGAAGCATAGTGTGAAACGAGTATGCATCGCGTTTCTGTACAGTGATGTAGAGTGAGTCGCGTAGACAGTATTCCTCGAACAGAGAATTCAAACTCTTTTGAGCTCAACCGCTATTTTCTGGATGATGTGTCATCAAAATTTGATCACGTTCATCTCCCCGGCTCTACGCGCAATTAATTTAGTCAGATTTTTTTCTCTTTAACACACGTCTTTCTCAAGACGGAGTCTTCCTCTCCTCTCCCCGCCCCCCTTTTTTTTTGTGTGTGTGCATACAAGTGTTGTGTATCTCACAGAGCCATTTTATGTTACGTTGGCACGTTTGTTGCTTTGGTTCACCTTTATGGAAAATTCCTGTGTCTTTTCTGTCATTTCACATTTTGTGCACCACCAACAATTAATTTCCTTATTTTTTTTTTTTTGAGTTGTGAGATACGGCTTCTTCATCTCCGCAGAGATACATCTTCTTTCAAACCATCTCTTTTTTTTTTCTATTTTATGTATGGCACTTTGAAAGATTTCTTCCTTGTACATCTACAGGCACGCATTCACTTGTCGATGCTTCCAAATCATTTCCTGTTTCGCACACCGTATCGCTCCACTCCTCATTTCACATGATTTTTTCTAGAGTATTCACCTTTTTTTTTCCTTACGCAAGCTGCCACTTGAGACCGCTTGATGTTTGTGCATCTCTTCTTCTTTTTAATGTTTCTTTTTTCTGTTTTTTTTTTTGCGGTGGGAAGGGACGTGGGATACAACTCTTCCACTTTTTATTTTACATTTCATTTCTACCCGACTGGCTTCACCATCCTGTCCCATTTGTTTGTGCAGGCACACGCGCCTTTGTCAGCATCTTCCTTTGTAAATCGGCCTCGACGCTCGCTCTTGTCTGATATCCGTCTCTTTTGCTGAAATGTTGTGTGTATGTGTCTGTATGTGTGTTTGTTCAGGCCAGAGCAATTCTTGCGCTTTGTTTTCTGAGCGCCGTCAGTTGCGCTACTCTGACTTTTATCTTGCACACCGTCGCAAGCGCATTTCTTGCCTTTGAGCTATCGGTTGCTCAGGAATACGATATCGCTTCTTTATTTCTGTCTCATCGTGTGTGTGTGTGTCGATGCATGAACACTCTCTAGATATTTTTCGCTGTCTGCAGGCCTAATGGCACGAAATACCTCACTGTAAAATACCCGCAGACCCCACTACACTGCCTTGTAAAAAAAAGAAAACAATTGCCCTCCGCCACCCACTCAACTTTCCACCCATTCCCATCGCCAAGCCACTCCTGGTGGTGACGAGGTCAAGCTCCGACAACGTAGAGGCGGGTCTGATGAGTTTATCGATGCGCCTGTCGGCGGCCATATATTGGATGGCGCTGCGTGGGTGCGAGTGTATGCACCGTTTGTATGCGTGACAAAGCGTGGGGACGAGTCGCATACATTTCTCATAGCTCACACTGTGCGCTGGAAGGAAAGCCCGTGTCACACTGCAAGAGGGACGTCTGTGTGTGTGGGTGGGCGCTGCGCGACGTGGTGACGCCCTGGGGCGTAATGGGAGTTGTGGCGAGGCGGCCTGCGAAGCGGCAGTGCACCCAAGGTGTGAGGCGGGGGCTGTGTCCCGACAACGGTGCCAGTGTTGCAGCACGCGGTCTCTGTGTGTATGTGTGTATGTCAGGCGGAGAGCTTGGTGGGTGGCTGAGCTGATGTGCCGCACGACATAGGTGACACGTTGGAGACAGAGCAGTTTTTTCCATTTCCTGTACCACGTACCTAGCCGTGGCATACACTCAATGTCACACAGGTGCCCCCCTCCCCCCTCATACACACACACACACACACACACACACACACACACACACACACACAC
>CM007319.1:62617-76375 GCA_000333855.2 Endotrypanum monterogeii
GCCCACTCACACACACAGACGTCCCTCTTGCAGTGTGGCACGGGCTTTCCTTCCAGCGCACAGTGTGAGCTATGAGAAATGTATGCGACTCGTCCCGACGCTTTGTCACGCATACAAACGGTGCATACACTCGCACTCACGCAGCGCCATCCAATATCTGGCCACCGACAGGCGTATCGATAAACTCATCAGACCCGCCTCTACGTTGTTGGAGCTTGACCTCGTCACCACCAGGAGTGGCTTGGCGATGGGAATGGGTGGAAAGTTGGGTGGGTGGCGGAGGGCAATTGTTTTCTTTTTTTTACAAGGCAGTGTAGTGGAGTCGCGGGTGGTTGCATCTCGGAATGACGAGTATGTCGCGAGGGGGGCGGATGTTGCGGTCAGACGAGAGGAAAGGGCCTAACGGTGCGGATGCAACGACGAAAGAAAGTCTGTTTTCTTTTTCAGCAGTGGTTGCAGCGATGCAACGGCTCTCGGGAGGCTCTGAGCAAAGCATATGCAGAGGGCCATGTAGCCGTCACCTCCCTTTGGGTCGCTGGCGATGAATTTGCCCCCATCCGAAGTCTGTGAGGGGAGCAGTGGAGACAGTGCGTGCGCACATTCCCTAGGTTCTTGACTTACCATGTGTTTAGATGTTTTGTTCTCCACACTCCCTCTGTTCGCATCATCGGTACTGTGTCGTTTATACGCACGCGTTGTTCTGTATCAACCGCCTCCACATCTCTTCTTGCTCACAAAAGATTTATACACTGTTCTCTGCATCTCCCCTGACATGTGCATTTCCACTGTACACCTCGTCCCAGAGCATAGTCTCATATGTCTGGATCTAGATGTACTTAAGGAAACAACACCACGTAGATTTCTTTGACAAATTATCTCTTGCCAATGTTTCTGTCCTCCTCCTCCTCCTCTTTTTTTCGACTTGTCAATTGCTGCTGCACCTGCGTAGGGCTTCATCGCGCTTGCCTTCGCGCACCTTCCAATTACACCCCATCGTGCATTGTGTCGTCTCCAAGAGTCGCCTATTTCCCCTCTGCGTTTCACCGGTATCTTGTTTTCACTGACAAATACACATCCACAATGCTCCTCACTTATAAGACCGCGTTCATCTGGGCTACGGTGGTCTCGTTTGTAACGTTTTGCGTTCTGCGTCACTTCGATAATGTCGATCTAAACGAGTACACGGAGAAGATGTACGGCATACCACCGGTAGCGTGCTGCTCAGCGATCTTCATTCCCATCATCGTTCTCGCTGCCTACGAAATGACCCTGAGCATGGGTCCGAAGCCTTCGTCAAGACGACGCTGATATCTTGGTACACGAACTCGCATCTTCATGCGCTCTCAAAAATTCCGTCACCACTTTCCCATCTTGTCTGCAAACGAAACGAAGCGTTCGGATGCGACTGTCAAGAGTACGCTGTTGTGACTATATATATATATATATATAATCTTCGCTGCAAGTTGCATCTTCACAAACATTCCTTAGTACCGCAAAGAAAGCCACCGTACATGTGCACGAAGTCGAAGCTCCCTTTCCTTTCCAGAGACACGACAACATGTCGCGGTGTTCTGGAGTCGACCGTCGAAAGCCAAATGACGACATGCATTTGACGGGATCTTACTCTTTTCCTTTGGATATATGCTGCGCGATCGACTTGAGACTGTACGTGGAGAGGACTGAATGCTATGTTGTTAACATACAGTGATACTGTTTCTGACGGACGAGGTCACAGTGATACTGTCCATGTGTGTTTGCCTGTGTGTCTGTGTATGGGGTTTGAACTCGAAGGGGGGAGGCTTTCCAGATATTAGGACCGTTGGAAACTCTGTACCGTGTCCCCATGGCGTGTCCTCTCCACCCAAGGTGGCTACACTCGACACAATGCTACTAGGAGCCTCAGGATACGAATCTGCAGAACTCGTTTTTTTTTTTTTGGTATTGCTTTCATCCTGAATTTGGTTTCGGTGCCCCATCGAGCGTTCCCCGTCGGAGGTGAGGAGGGTCGTATTCATGCTGAATTCACACGCAGGCTTTAGTGCTCGTTGTCGTTGTCTTGCCTGGTTCCTTAGGTGGTCTTGCATGGTCTGAGGTGTCAGCGCTTCACTTGCACTTAATTCAGCATATCAGTGGGGCTCGGCACGACGTGGATGTGATACCCCAATTATTCCCTTTTAGGTCCTTATGCAGAAAGCTGCAGTTTTCGGGAATTGTTTACTATATACACATTCCGTTTCTGTCGCCGTGATGCCAAGGGTCCGCCTCCCCCCCTTTCTCCGGGTCCTTCCCGCATGCTCTAGATGAGATGTGCCGTTTCTATGACTCCATCGCGGCAGAAGCACACTGCCCTTTGTCGACCCTGTGTGATGTCCACCTACGCGTATAATGTACGCGAGGTGTGTGAGCGGGTGTAGGCGTCTGGACAAAGAATTGTCTGTCCTGCAAAAAAAAAAATGGCATTTGTGGGTGTTGTACATTCTATCTCGGCTTGTGCCCCCCCCCCTCTCCCTCACTGCTCTTCGCTTCCCCGAGTGGTGAACCAATTCATACTCGATCGAGAAAGAGGTATCGTGACACGTCCTATTTTTTCTCGCCACTGCTGCCGCTCATGCCTCTCGGTCAACACAATGAGTTTGCAATGATATTCGCTGGTCAGAGTATGCCGTTTTTTTTTTGACTCCTAAAAGCCTATGTCATAGCTCTTGCTGCTCCCAATGACGTCCAACAGACCTGGGGTATTGGAATTCCAAATAAAAAGGGCGGTGGGGGACCGTGGATATTCGCATCAATGAAAATTGTGTTTTGCAGTGTATCGGTGTGTCTCGGAAGATGACTGGAACTCTGTTGTTGTGTAAGGACCCAGATACTGCTTGTGCAAAGACCAATGATCGTACCAGTAGCTCTCCCATTCTCTTGCACATTCGCCTTAATTGGGTGTCGGTCTTTTTTTTTCTGGGGGGTCGCTCACTGGTTTCCCTCGCCTTAAACCCCCATCATCTCGCCTGCGAAGCATCACAAACGATAAGGAAGAGCATCCAACACAACAGAAAACAGAAAATTATCAAATCCGGTCACGTGTGACTTGTACTTGAGCAAAACTTATCACCTCTAACTCCCTGCTGATCGGAACGGCCTGGTTCTGCGCGATGTGGCCGTCTTCTACTTCTCATTGCTGCTAGCTTTTTCTCTCCACTACACTGAGTCCTTGTGCTCTTCTACTCGTGTCGTGCCAGGGTTGCTGCTCTGCAGGTTGAGTGTACGAAGTTAGGCAGAGGGGGGCATGACGGTGCATGTATGCCCACGTATGTGTGTGTGCCTCTAGACGTTCTCCTGCATGAATCCTTCTGTCGGCCTGCTCTCATGGGTGAAAAGGGGAATTTTCTTGTAGCGCTGACGTCGGTTTCATCCTGCGGCACACTTTTTTTTTTTTTGTTCTACATCTGCACATTAACTGGTGCAAAACACGATGACGGGTTGTACAGCTGATGAATATGATCGAAAAAAAAAATGAAGTCGCCGCCATTCCTAGGGGGGGGGGGAGTTAGAGAAACCCTGAGGAGGAATGCTAGTATGCTTGGTTTCTTCACTCTAAAGCAGTAACTGCGGCGCATCGGCAGTGGGTTGCTTCACGATCCTACCATCTCGGGTAGGTCCGTTTGAATACGGACTAGTTTTTTGCTCACGCTTCCTTTCATGAGATGCAATATGACAGGGACGCGTTCAAACTCGTTTGTCGTGTATACAGCGTTGCCTTCACCCCCAACGGAGGGATCCTATATTTCCTCCTCGTCTTGTCTGTTCCGATTCATTTCCGATCTATTCTTGTCTTTCACCTTTCCTTTTTTCGTCTGTTCATGCGCTGCCTCCTGCTACTGCATCACTCTAGACACATCAACAAGCAAAAAAAGGGAAGAGCAAACATATCATAAACGCATTCTTGTCGCCATACAGCCCAACGGGTGTGTTTGATCATCTTGCTTTTCTCTGAAATCACATCTGTGGATAATACACACGTCAAAGCCCAAAGCATCGACCACATTCTTGGAGAAACACAGGAACTGCACTAGGCGTGCTTCCCCCGGCCCCCGAGCGGGTATCGCAAGGTACACAAAATATCTATTTGTAGTGTTGCCTGTGGACTTTTTCTAGGCAAATCCCTGGCAGCCGCCCACCGAGCTGAGGGTCTCAGTGCAAGCGCTTCATACCGATTCCCAGGTTCCATGAGCGACCTGTTGATCCCTCTGAGAGTGCGCTTTGTTCGAGTTTCTTCAGGGGCATTTTATACCGCAGTCCCATGTGCTCGGGGCTTCTGCCACAAGTATCTGGGTGTCTTTTTCACTGGGCGTTGTGCCACTGAAAAAGCAGTAGATGCCGGAAGGCTTTGCGGGTCACCTCTTTTGACAGGGGTATCCCGAGGGGGTGTTGTGTCGGAGGGGGAGGAGGAGGGAGATACCTAGCCACTTCTCGTCTGTTATTTTGTGGGGAGGGGCCGAGGCAAGTCGCGGAAAGAAATGTGGCTGGCTTGACGCAGCGTATCCTCCCACTTCCGAATGTCTTTTTGTAATGTATGAGCACTACACGACTTTGCACCTCTCATCGATGCAGAGTTCAATCGTGTCATGGCGGAGGTCATGTAAACTGATATGCAGCTCTCTTGAAGTGTGTACTTGCGCACGCACTTTGGGAGACGCGTTAGCTTTTCTTTTCCATCGAGACATTGCTGCTCATCCAGGCGTTGCTGAAGGTAAATCAAGCGGTGTTGGATGGGTTCAAGGCAGATCCACCCAGTCATTCTTAGGACTTCCCACCGATGAGCTCCGTGGGATCGAGCCCCGTGCTCAGTATTTCAGCCTCTCCGTCAATAATGTGAACTGGGCGTCATTTTTTCTGACATCTGTCCCTGTCAGTTGATGCGATGGAGGCAGAGGCGTGCAGGCGTCTCAGATGCCGGGGAATCTCTTCCTCTCTTTCCAACAAATACAAAACCCAACCTGGTGTACTGTTGAGGCGCATCAACACCAGTGATTTCAATGAGAGCTTGGTAGTTTCGCAAAGTGGATTCACCAGAGGAAGGGCGAAGGGGGGGGGAGGGCAGCAGCAGCTCTCCAATCCCGGAGACAGATGAGCGTTTCTACGCCCTCCAAGCGCCTCTCGGTTTGTGGCTACTGAGCTCCAGGTGAAGCACTGTGGAGTCGGAGAGGGTAATGACTCGCATCGAATTTTTTTTTTTTTGCCTTCTGTCCCAATGCTGTACCTCTTGGGATCCCAATCGATGATATAGTGTGCCATGACTCAAATTGATTTTTGCAAATGCTTTGTGGATCCTTTGTGGGTGCGCGAAGAGATCGTTGCCGTCTTCAAGCTGGGGGATACCTTTCCGCATGTTGTCCAGGCTTTCAAGAGTGGGCTGTGTCGTTGACTGGGGGTAGCGACCTCCCTGGCGAGTACGGCAGTTAATGTGGTACTTCCCGTGCTGCATCGTGATCCCGGGAGTGCGACTACAGAAACGAAAGAAGGGGGGACGAAAAAAAGTGCGCGTTTTCTTTCTTGCCACGGTTGTAATCAACTCGTGTATTATCTTCTTAGAGTGTAGGTTGGCACGTGCGCACCGGCCCGCTTGCAGAAGAGACGTCGCATGTGTCATGCAACCCGCTGATGTGCAGGCAGCGTTTACCTTGAGGTGCTCCCCGCAGCACCTGTACTGCTGATCCTATCGTAGCCACTCCCGTTTTCTCCATACAGAGTGTCCTGCTTTGGTGATCTGAGCTCTGAGGGCGCTGTTGAGAAATATATCTCCCTCTCGAAACCACAGCAGATGTGCCCTTTCGCCCCTCATTCCAGTCAGAAGAAAAAAGTGTGTGAATACACAGACTCATGAAAACACAAGCAGTCAAGTAGGCGTGTATTACACATAAGCATTGTGAAGATCCTTGCCATCGACTTTAGATCACGTCGTCGCTCGCTTTCCAGTGTGCACATCGTCTGTGTGTGTGTGTGGGGGGTGTTTGGCGGCGCAGTGAGCGCGGGAAATTTGAGTAACGAGCTAATATGATCATCATGTTTGCCGAGCTCTGCTGCTGTATGCTTCAATGTGTCTTGTACTTTGCTTTCTCCCTCCACTTGACTTCTTTGCTCTGCATCTGGCTTTCTGTTAACAACGGAAAACATCTGCATTTTTTTTTTTCTTTACGTCGCCGCGATTTTTTTTTTTTCTGAAGCTGCTAAATCAGGGGACAGCACCGCTCACCAGTCACCTCGCTGTCATCCCCGTTGGCGCTTGCGGAGAAATCTGCCGCTCCGCCCTAGGTGAGCTGCATTTTGATATATTGGCAGAAGCTGCTTTTTACAAGTAGCTGTCAAGTCTAAGGGTTTACTTGAGCGCACCTTCACTCGATTTCCGTCGTGTCACTGCTCCGAAAACCAACTACGCAGTGTTTCATGCACATGCGTCGTTTTCACCGACTGGGGCTATCTGCTCGCGTCGTCGGCTTCTTAACTAGTAACGGTCTATATTTGAGCTCTTCAGCCGTCCATGCCGATGCACTGACTTCACAAAAGTCAATACCGCCAACACCTTCGTGTGCACCTCCAGCTGCCGCTCCGGCTGGTTGTCCTGAGGTCTTGGAGGCTCCTCTTTCGCCGCCTCCTGCGCCTGCCAAGCCCGTTGTGACACAGTCAGCGCCTGCTGCACCCGCACCGCCTGCCAAGCCCGCTTTGGCGCCTTCAGCCCCTGCTGCACCCGCACCGCCTGCCAAGCCCGTTGTGACACAGTCAGCGCCTGCTGCACCCGCACCGCCTGCCAAGCCCGCTGTGGCGCCTTCAGCCCCTGCTGCACCCGCACCGCCTGCCAAGCCCGTTGTGACACAGTCAGCGCCTGCTGCACCCGCACCGCCTGCCAAGCCCGCTGTGACACAGTCAGCGCCTGCCGCACCCGCGCCGCCTGCCAAGCCCGCTGTGGCGCCTTCAGCCCCTGCTGCACCCGCACCGCCTGCCAAGCCCGTTGTGACGAAGTCAGCCCCTGCCGCACCCGCAGCGCCTGCCAAGCCCGTTGTGACACAGTCAGCGCCTGCTGCACCCGCACCGCCTGCCAAGCCCGTTGTGACGAAGTCAGCCCCTGCTGCACCCGCAGCGCCTGCCAAGCCCGTTGTGACACAGTCAGCCCCTGCTGCACCCGTGCCGCCTGCCAAGCCCGCTGTGGCGCCTTCAGCCCCTGCTGCACCCGCGCCGCCTGCAAAGCCCGTTGTGACGCAGTCAGCGCCTGCCGCACCCGTGCCGCCCGCCAAGCCCGCTGTGACACAGTCAGCCCCTGCTGCACCCGCACCGCCTGCCAAGCCCGCTGTGACACAGTCAGCGCCTGCTGCACCCGCGCCGCCTGCCAAGCCCGCTGTGGCGCCTTCAGCCCCTGCTGCACCCGCGCCGCCTGCAAAGCCCGTTGTGACGCAGTCAGCGCCTGCCGCACCCGTGCCGCCCGCCAAGCCCGCTGTGACACAGTCAGCCCCTGCTGCACCCGCACCGCCTGCCAAGCCCGCTGTGACACAGTCAGCGCCTGCCGCACCCGCGCCGCCCGCCAAGCCCGCTGTGGAGAAAAAATCTACTCGAGAGAACAGAATTTCCACGTCGAGAGGTAGCGGTGTTCCGCGCAGCAACTTGTTGTCTTCAGGTACACGGCGCAAAATTGTAGAGCGTGCCGATGGGGATGTGGGGCAGACAGCCATAAACCCGGCTCACCTGCAGCAGCGCTCTGACCTAAGTGCTTTGAAGGCCCCCCACGGTTCTTGTATTACACCACCACCACCGGCGCCGAGGCTGTCGGTTGCACCACCCCCACCCCCCGCTTCATCGCCTACGCTATCGGCGCACGCCTCCATCGCTCCTACGTCACGCAGCACCGCGGAGGAGGACAGCATGGAGGGCCATAAGAGTTTTTTTGAGGCTTTGCAGCCTTCTCTCTCAACTCGCGTTGAGGCAGCAGTGCGAGACGGTAAAGCAGCTCACCCCTTGAGGACCTCTCGGCGCATGGAGAAGCTGCAAGCGGAGAAACTTCTGTTGCATGTTCCGCGTGAAAACAAGGGTACGCCGGCTTGTGCTTCTCCGTCTGTGGAGGAAGTTGCTGAAGGTGATTGGGCGTCTGTTAAACGGCAAGACAGACTGCAGCCATTACCGGCGTCGATCTCTGAGAGCATCGAGCAGCATGAAATACCTGTAGAGCTGGGAGGCGAGGGCAGCACTGAGAACACCACGGCTCCCCTCCCCAGTGATCACTGTTTTCGAGAACCGACTACCTCAGCTGTTCCAGACTCCACGCTGTTCTCTCCTGGACTTGCAGCCCGACTTTTTGACACTCCTGCAGTAGAACGGCTGCCTAGCGAAGTGTGGTGCGCGGCAGTCCCCGAAGGTGGTGAGCACGACGCCACTCCGCGACCGAGTAGAGACAACAGTGAAGTATGCGTATTGGTTTCATCTTCTGTCACACCTCAACAATATGCGATAACGGTGCAGCTGCGGGAGCCGCCGTCAAACGCAATGGCTGCCGTGAGGGCCGTTGCAGGTGCATTGGGTGCTGTGGAGTCTCTCTGTGACGCAGCGGTGGCTGCCAAGAACACAGCCCAGGGCGACTCGGCGCCGAAGACAGCCTCATACATTACTGTGACATGGTGCGCTTTGCTGCACTGCCCTTTCTTCACAGCGGAAGAAAGTCCCATCGAACTGTCGTTGTCGGAGCGTGTGGGTTATATGGAGGCGAAAGAGTTGGTAATCAAGCGCTTCCATCATCTAGTGTCCCAATATGGGACACGTGTGCGCTTCACAGCAGTAGCGAACACTGAATCGGTGCTCGACTTTGGCGCGGAGGTGTTTTTCGCATGCCCTGAGCGGCGATTAATCTCTCCGAGAAGTGTGGCGTGCGACGGCTGTGACGAGGAAGAAAGACCGTTGGAGCCTTCGCCGTCCGTTGGCGCGACCTCTGTTGGCTTTCCGCTCAGTCGCGTGGGTATTTTCCCGACAACCTCGACGGTGGCTTGCCTACAATGTCTGTGCGGGTCATTTCGCACGGTGAAGTGGATACCTGTGCTGCACACGTACGACGTGAGGAGTTTGGCTGTAGCCGGTTTGCTAAGCCTTTCTGACACGCCCGTTAACACGTCAAAGGGTAGTAGATGGGAGCAGTGGCCACTGCGGCTTGAGCGGATTATCCTCGAGCGTTTTTGCCAGTCCCCTACACAGCGCCAGTGGGTGATGGAAACACTTTTATGGGGTCGGGGTTTTCACTCCGCTGAGGTGCGTCACAAGGCATCGGGCGCCATGTCAGCAGACATCTCGGACAGTTGGTATGCCTATGCAATTGGTGTTCTTAGTCGAAATCCGTCATTAGCCAAGACGAACGCTGTAGACAGCGTTTGCTCGGAGAGTGTCGCCAAGTGTCACAAAGTTCTGGAAGCATCTTCATGCAGAGGCGCTGCTCACGCGACACATGTTCACACAATCTCTGTGAGACGATCCCTGCCTCCTCTGCCACATCACCGCTTCCTTGCTTTTCCGCACTCGCAGCAGTCCATTTGGAAGGATAAAGTCAAATCTCTCTCAACCACGGCTGATACTGCTGGAGCAGCCTTGCTGCTCGACTGCTCTGAAAGAGCGGTCATAGATACAGTGGACTTGGTGAAGACGCACCTCACCTGCGCTTCTGAGTTGCGCACTCGTTTGCCCTATCTTAACGTCGTGCTGATTGGTGGAGCTGCTGCAGCTCAGCCGGTTCTTCAAAGCTTGCCCTGTGCTGCTGTCATCTCTTCCGCGTCAGCGTTTTTCAAAGTAGGACATTCTGCCGTGCAGCAGGTGCGTTTGTACGCCTCACCAAACTGGCCTACAGATCTTCAGCAGGATACGTTGTTGGCAGCCTTGACGTACCTCCAGCGTCGCCGCACACCCCACGTTATCGCTGCCAGTGCAGCACCACAGCGGCTTTTGTTAGCACTCTGCGAGGAGGCGGTTTTGATAGCACGCGCGCTGTTTGATGCATCTGCCGTCGAGTCCGCGGCTCGAGAGGAGCTGGGTTTGTGCTTTGGACCCTTTCAGTTGATGGACACTTACGGCACTGCTGCAATCGCTTCCATGGCGGCAGACGAGCGTTCGCGCATTTCAGTGGCTAATGATGTGACTACTCGAGTTGCCGTGACCCCTGTATGTCAACTCGAGGGGTGCATGCGCTCCATGGTCCGTGAGGGGCTTTTGGGCTCAAGAAGTGCGCGTGGCGGCTTCTACGACCCCGTTTCGGAGGTGCGCGGAGGAGGCGCTGCTTCCCTGCAGCTTCGCAAGGGAGTGCTGAGCGCGCACGTCTGTCACAACACGATATCGTATCAAGTGAGAGATCGACTTCGCGCGGCCGTGGTTAATGTGGCGTGCGAGCTTCTGACCCACGGCGAAGTCCAGAGTGTTGGCGATATTGACCTTTTGTCAATGAGCGCCCTCGGCTGGCGTGAGGAGACGGGCGGAGTTCTTTTCCAGATTGACGAGTTGGGGCAGGACGGCCTTCCACGGCTGGTGGAGAGCATGGGGCACTGGGCTGCGGTGGGTGCTGCAACTCATCTTGCACCTCACCCACTGCTCCTACGCATGGTCGAGAAGAGGGTTCGTTTCACCAACCTCAAGACGAGCGGTTTGCTGTGATTGTCTCGTCGTTGGAGCCTTTCGTGATTAAGTGTGAACCTATGCGCGTGCAGTGACTCCTCCTCTGTGCTCGAAAGTCTCGGCTACGCAGTGCAGTTGTTGTTTGCACCGTGGGGAGACGAGGCAGTTCTTCTGACTCCTCTGCCCACCTTCTCGAGTGCACCGCTCCTCTCGCGGACGTGTTTACATAGCTACGTCTGATTGATCTCTCCTATTCCTTAACATGATCGTATCTCTGGATGCCGTAGCAGACAAGGGCCGCCTCACCTCCGGTCGGCAACGGTGCTGGAGGAGGGGGGGAGCGGGGACAGATGTCTGCCACATATCGCTCATGTGGTTTTCTTGGATGATCTGGAACATCTCCTTCAGTTCCACAAGTCTTCGGCCAAGTCGGTGAGGTCGACATAACGCGTTACTGAAGTGAGTTGCAGTCTGGAAGCAATTATGTCGCCGACGTTGCTCTTCAACTCTTCCCTTTCTGATCTCCTCGTTTTGTTTACCTTTTGTGACTTTTGTGTCTGGGGTGTCTGGGGTGTCTGATGTTTCGCCCTTAGCTCTCTTCACACTTAGCTATCTTTACGTGTCCCAACACGGACACTGCATCAGCGTTTTCGTTTTTTTTTTCATCGTTCTTTCTTCGCTTCTTTGTTTGTCTACCCCTCACCTATCGCCGCATCGAAGGCTCGGTTGCTCTCAAGCGGCCCCGCGGGAGTGGATTGGGTCTTGGATACCGTACCTCATCGTCAGTGTGGACAGCACTGGCTCAGATTTACGCCTCTTCTCCAAACGGGCACGGTGCTGTGACGGTTATATATATATATATATATATATATATATATGATCAATGTGCGCTGCCATCATGGTCGCTGATCCTCTTTTGCAGATCCTGTCGCAGGTGGTCGATGACGTGAGTTTCTCGCAGACACACACGGTCAGTGATGACTGCAGGGTGTACCCAAGGTCGTCCATCGACAGCGTGAACACACTCCAGCAGGAGCAGCGAAAGCGCGTGGAGCAGACGTACGGTGCACGTGCACCTTCCCCCGATTTTTTGGGCACTCAGCTTCTGGCCGAGTACCGAGGCGAAATAGCCTCATTGCAGCTTGCTAGGGAGTCTGGTGATCCAAATTTTCCGATCTTCATATCTCGCATGACAACAGAGCAGAGTAAACAATTGAAGAAAGATATGAAACAGCGCATCCACGAGTGGGAGGCCACTTTGCGAGATGCAACAGGGCAGGCAGACGTCTACCCCGATCAGAAGGCCACTCTGCGCTCCATCTACGAACTCTACCGCGTCATCAAGACGAAGGTTGTGGGGGCGGAGCCGTTCAGTCGCATGCACAGTGCGACAGGGGAGACGTCTGCTCCAGGGGGTCGCGATGTCTCGCACAGCGTGTCTGTCCAAGCGGCCGGCGCATCATCGGCTCCGGCCTCTGTGATTGGTGGTGTCAGGTCGGATAGCACTCGCCTGAGCTCCTCTACCGTCAAGGACGGTTCTGTTGGTTCCACCAAAGCCCCATCGGGCACCCTCCCCGCTCCCGGGACTGAGAGTCGGGCACCGTCAAGTAGCGCCTCAAGGCCGGCTTCAGTCGGGGGCAGTGGCGACTGGATGCAACGCATTGAGCGGGTGCTGCTGGGTACTGAAGATGTTGCGACAATGTCCGACGATAGTTTGCAGGCCGAAAAGCGAAGCATAAAACAGGTGCTGCACCGCTTCGAAACCGATTTCGAGAGGGTCAAAGGTGTGCGTCCCGGTCGGCATGACCGCTATGGCCTAACGGCTGAGTATCACCGCTATGGTGAGCTCAAGAACGAGATTCTGCGACGCTCCCAGAAGTAGACATGTAGCTACTCTACAGGAGAGCTGCTTGTGAGCTTGTGTAGGTGCTGTGTCGTCTTATATTTGCGTCGTCAGGCGCGCGGCGTCGGTTCATGACGGATTTGGATGAGTGATGAGTCAAACCTGCCCCAATCCTCAAAGGCGTGGGAAGGATAGGGAGGGGGTAATAAAAACCCAATTTCTTCATGCCCCTGGGTAGCAAAAAGCATGCTGTGGTGCGCAAGGCAGGTCAGTCATTATATTCGTCTCAGCGTCGACACAACTGTTTTTTTTCTCGTTTTCAGGGTGGTGCTGCATTGGTTTCGGGCTGCCATTCTCTTCCCCAGCGTACTTGCATTCGCCAGATTCCCTGTGGACCTTCACCTCCGCTACAGCACCCATTAGATGTTGCGGGATCCATTCCTTTGCTGCTACCGCTCGTAAATTATCCGATTTTGATGGTATTGTGTTTTCTTTGTCATTTTTTCCTGCGACTGTACATGCTCTCATCGACCGCCATATCCAAGAAGCATCTTCCCTCTGACAAAAAAAGATTATGTAGATCGGAATGAAAAGTTTGCTCCACACACTTCCTCCACCTTCTGATGCATTGTGAGGCACAATTTCGTTGTGCCTTCTTTTCCCAGTGTGAGAACGATGGAGTTGCGGCGGTATGTGGACTTAAGGACAACGAGGATGTCTTCTGTGAGTCGAGGGGGCAGGGGGGCGGGCGGGGCTCCTCCGCTCTGCGCATTTTTCGTGTGACACATTGTTAACAGTACCAAGAAGGGTGGCAACTTCCGTCTTGACCGTCCCCCTCTCGTAGCCATTTTCACACTCCCTATTCGAGAAGTACTCGAGATCGACTGGAAAAAAAGAGGTGAGGGGATTGACGGGTACATGTGGTATGACTTGCGGACGTCCCTCTTTTGGCGTCTACGTGTCCTTCAACTAGCAAAGTCATTTGTTTCTTTATGCCGCACCTCTGATCTTTCCACTCCATACTACTTCCCCCACAGTGATCTCAGACTTTTGCGGTGCCGGAACAGCCCAATCGGCCGGGAAGAGATAGGGCACCCATCATCAGACACACACACACACACACACACACACACACACACACACACACACACACACACACACACACACACACACACACGACGACGACGACGACGCGTACGTCGTCGTCGTACGTACGTACGTTCGTTCGTACGACGTACGGTAAGGTAAAGGTAAACGGTAAACGTACCGTACGTACGTACGGTCGGTTCGGT
>CM007319.1:76395-148254 GCA_000333855.2 Endotrypanum monterogeii
ACGGACGACGAGACTACTACCCCTACCCACCTACGAGTACTCAGACTTTAGTCGTCGTCGGACGACGACCGAACACGGCCGGACGGAGGAGAGGAGACACACACACACACACACACACACACACACACACACACACACACACACACACACACACACACACACACACGTGAAAGCAGCGAGCTTGCGTTGCATCGTTGTCAGCAGTTGGAAAGGAAATACGCTACATCCGGTGTGCTCACGTCATCTTCACCCATGCAGCGAAAGTATACGAATGCGCAGGCATTGGCCGTCTACCAGGCTCTGCAGCAGAGCGGTGGCCTCAGTGCCCTCGAGGATGACACCGCCACAGCGCTGTACCTTTCACAGAATGCGGCTGCCGCTGGTGAGCTCAATTTTACGCCTGGTCTTCTGGAGCGACTGACAAAGCGGCTTGACAAGGGCGGCATGGTGCTGGACCCGTTCTGCTCCTACGACTACACTGACCGCCGCCATATCCGCAACTTTTCCATGTCGATCCCTCTCCCCTTTAGCGCCTTCGATGGGATCCGGCGCAGCAAACACCAAGTGCAGTTGACTGCGGCCCAGGAGGAAAATGTTCTGAAGTCATTCGACAAGTTGCTCAACGGGGAGGATGCAAAAAAGAGTGGCGGGTCCCCATCTGCGAAGGGTGCGCGTGAGATCTCCGTCGCTCTGCCGTTTGTGAGCGCCTTTTTTGACCAGCGATGCCCAGAATTGCAGAACAGTCTAGTAACCGGTTCGCGAGAGGGTGCAACGTATCTTCTTCTGTCTGTCATCACCGGCCACAAGGTTCTGTGTGCCAAGTGCCTCAAAGCTGGCGCCAACCCGAACAACATGTCATTTCTCCGAGACGAGTCGCCAGCGCCGGGTGACATGTTCCACGGGTACAGCCCGGTTTTCATGGCGGTGCTAGCAGAGCAGATTGACATACTGGAGCTCCTGTGCAGCTGCGGTGGGAGCATTCACGTGTACGACCGCTGGGGCCGAACTCCTCTACACGCCGCCATGGCGGTAGAAAGTACTGAGACCGTGCAGTGGCTGCTAGCGAAAGGTGCACCCTTGTACTTGCCAGACGGTTTTGGCATACTCCCGGCTGACAGCTGTGTCGGTGCACAGTATGCTGAGTATTCAATGCCGATGCTAGCGCTCCAGGAGTCGCCCAAGTGCCCACCGCCGAGCTACTTCGCTGAGGTTGCGAGGGGCTGGGCAACACCCGATGGAGAGAGCAACGCCATGTCCGAGAAGGAGCCGTCGAAGGAAGTGGCCACCACCACCTCTGGTACGGTGACTTCTGAGGGTGAGGTTGATGTGAGGCTTTGCCACTGCTGCTCTGGTCGTCCGGTAGGGTACTGTGGGTGCATCGATGATATGCTCCTTCGCTGGGCTCGCGATCGCCTCAACACAGAATGGAGCCCAGGTGTGGACTTTAGCGCGCTGGCGAAGAGGCAAGCGGCAGCTGAGGAGGAGCGAAAACGAGTGGCACACAACACGAGTGGAAGTCGGGGTGCTAAATCCTAACACTGGAGGAGCTTGCTTTATCGGAAGATGATCGGTGAGCAGCATGCAAATGGCTCACGACAAGGAAAGGAGCGAGCCGGGTGACTCTGTTTCTGCCTCCCTGCAGGTGACGTGCTGTGCGTGACGTACAAGAAGCAAAAGGTCAAGATGCACTCACGGGAAAGGGCCGACGTATGTTTTGTTGTTCCCCCTTTTTTCGTGCCACTCATCTGACTTCGTGCCTCACCGGTGCTAATTTTTTTTTTTTACTTTCCGCTCATGTCTACGAGGGTGTCTTTCGTATCTCCAGGGTGTGCTGTTGTAGGTGTGGTTTCGCTCTTTTTCCCTCCGTCTCTAAGGCAGTGCTCACAGCGCGTGGCTCTTTCCCACCGCAATACTTCATGAACAATATACAATATGAAAGACTTGGGGGGGGGGGCAAGAAGACATGGACTGGTTCATTTGCCTCGGTGCATGCGTGTGTCCTTCGCCTTTGAATGAGATAATGTCCACACTTCTCAACCAATGAGATTTCACTGGTTGTCGACAATGCGTGTCGCTTTAAGGGGGCCTTCTTGCGTTCCAGTCTTTTCTCTTTTGCTACTGCTAACAGTATGTCCTCTTGTCCTCCTCTACAGAAACACAAACAGAGCTCTCCAGCGTCATAAAGGCTCACATCATTCGTCTCGCCCATCATTTGTTTTCCAGATTTTTCCCTCTTTCCACAGCACAGAGTTCATCCGGAAAAAAAAAAGTCCGACAGAGGTACTCGATCCTCCCTTCCACTAACCCCGTTCCCACTGCATTGTAGTATCGAGTTACCTTTTCTTCGTGCCTTTCCATATCTCCAAAAATATCCCTTTCTCCCCTCTTTGTGTTGCCTGTTCTTTTCCTTGTATAATTGCGTATCTTCTCGTTTTTCCTACGGTACACGACTTCCTCTGCCTGTCTGCGCCTTTCAGTGAACCCTCGTCGTCGTCGTCGTCCTCCTCCTCCTCCTCTCCTTCGTATTTTCCTTCCAGGATCACCGTAATAAAAAAGGGAAGCGTGGGGATATTCTTCTCTTTTTTTTGTATTGATAGGCAACACGTGTTGGTGTTTGAATTTCTGGCTCCTTTCTAGCGAGCACAGATCATCTCACTCAAGGCAAGGCACAAGAGATAGATTACGGGCTTAAAAAAACACCCAGCTTAGACACCAGTGTTGGACGCCCAGCTTATTGGCATTTCGGTGTGCAGCGGCCCACAACTCACTCCTCCTTCGCCTTCTTACTACACAGAATACGTGCGTCGTCAGTAATATATATTTTATTTGCCACAACACTCAATAGGATCAAGTAAGGAAGACAAAAAAAAAGGAGTCAACTATGTCTGCCGCATCCATCATTCTCGATCCCGCGCAGGGTACGCCCATGCCGGTGAGCGACGTCGCACTAAAGATCAGTATTGCCCAGGAGGAAGCAACCGAGGTGGTGGACAACAAGTCGCGTGTGTTCCCTGAATCGCCGGCCGAGTTGGTGGGGGAGTTGAAGGGAACGATTCCCAACACAGCCCCGCTAGAACATCATCTTTCTCAATGGACGAAGACCACAAGTTATTTCACCTTCGTTCTTTTTCTACTCTTCGCGCGTCTGCGTGAAGGCTACCGTCAGATGTTCCCCCAAAATGAGCAGCACTCGCGCCCCGGCTACGCGCCGATTGTGAATAGTTTTGATCACTACTGGAACCGCCGGTTCTATCGGCGAATCCGCGATTGTTTCATGCGTCCGATCGACTCGCGGCCTTCTCGTGTGATCGGGCTCATGGAGCGGGTGTCGAGGGACTACAACAACACGTTCGAGTACACTGGTCGCATCGTGTCTGCAGTGAACATGGGCTCGTACAACTACCTGGGCTTCGCTGAGGACACACAGAGTATTACACACGAGGTACTGGATTCGATTGACGATTATGGCCTGGCTTCATGCAGCGCCCCACAGGAGTTGGGCCAGAGCACCGTCGTTTCGCGCCTCGAGCGCGAGTTTTCCCAGTTCCTGGGAAAGGAGGACGCCATTGTGTGCGGCATGGGCTTCAGCACCAACTTCCGTGGCCTCCCAGCTCTGTTTGGCAAGGAGGCTGTGGTGCTGTCTGACAGTCTCAACCACTCCTCGCTCGTCAACGGCGTCCGTTCATCTGGTGCCAAGGTGAAGGTGTTTCAGCACAACCACTTCGATCAAGTGGAGGATTACCTGCGCGAGGCTGTGATTCTCGGCCAAGACCCCTGCGGCGAGTATAGGCCATACAGGCGCATTGTAATAATCGTCGAGGGCATCTACAGTATGGAGGGTGAGATCGTCAACCTCAAGAAGTTTGTGGAGCTGAAAAGGAAGTACAAGGCATTGCTGTTCGTCGACGAGGCACACTCCATCGGCGCTATCGGTCGCACTGGTCGCGGTGTGTGTGAGCACTGCGGTGTCGATCCCGAAGACGTTGATGTGCTCATGGGTACCTTTACGAAAAGCTTCGGCTCCATCGGCGGTTACATCGCAGCCGACGGGTCAGTTATTCGCTACTTACGCCAGCACAGCTCTATCGCCCTGCACTGTGATCCCCTGGCGCCTCCATGCGCGCAGCAGGTTCTTTCAGTGTTGCATGTACTATTGGGTAAGGACGGCACGGACCTTGGTCAGAAGCGCATCCGTCAGCTCAGGGAGAACTCAACCTTTTTCCGTCGAGGTCTGATAGATCTGGGTCTTGTGGTCCTTGGGGATGACAGCAGCCCAGTGGTGCCGGTGATGTGCTACAACCTCGGCAAGCTGAGCGCCCTTTCCAGGATGTGCCTTGAGCGTGGTGTCGCCATTGTCGTTGTCGGTTACCCAGCCACTCCGCTGCTGGAGGGTCGTGTGCGCTTCTGTGTCTCGGCGTGCCATACGCGTGAGGATCTGCAGCATACCCTCAATGTGATGAAGGAGCTCCAGAGATACATCTACATGGACTACAACAGGCACGCGTTGCAGTGAACTCTGTGTCCGTGAAGGGTGGGTGGCTGCGTAATGTCGTAGGGCTGGAGGGAAGATCCCGAAGAAAAGTGATCTTTTTTTTTTTTTGCGTTCATATGCTTCTCCTTCTGTTCGCATCTTTGCATGCGAAAGAGAAAAAGGTGACACCATACATGGTTTCTTCCTCATTTGTTCCGGCGCCCTGCCAACCCCCCTCTCCCTTTTTCTTTCCCCCTCAACCCTCTGAAGTTTTTTTTTTTTTCATGGGCGAATACACATGAGTTTGTTTCTCGAGGCGGGAGACGGGGGGAGAGCATGAGAAGAAAAAGTCTGCGTTTTGACCAAGTCGGCTGCCCGCTCTCCTGTCACGACGCTGCTTTCCAACATTACGTAAACACCTAGGCACATTTTTGAGTAAGGAGGTATACTGTACCAACGCTTGCATCTTCGAATCCCAGAGCGTATAATGACTTGAGTAGCGCCCTCTTCCCTTTCGCTGTGGATGATGTGTAGGCGTGTGCATGCTTTTGAGCTCATCTGTAGGGGCTCTGCAGGACGACACCACGCATCTTGTCCTTTAAGATATCCTAATGGGTGCACTAGGCTTTTTTAAAAATTATTACTTCATGTAGTCATTAATTCTTGTTCTCGTTTGCGTTTCCATGTAAGTACGCGAGGTGTCTCTCACTTCCCTTACTCCCCCGCTCCGCACGCGTGATGCTGAACGTGCTTCACTTGACATGCGTCTGTGATGTGCGCGATGTTGTTGTTGTTGTTGGTGCCCAGCGGATGAGTGGAGAGGTGGCTAATGACATTTCGGTCGTGTATCTTGGTTTGTATCTCCTTTTTCTCTTTTCCTTCCCTTCAGCCCCGTTTTTTTTTTTTTTTAGTCCTCAAGGATCTTTTTATCATTCACGTAATTACATCAGCACGCACTGCTGGATTCGAGTCGCTCCAGACGATAAATATGCTGTAGCACTATCAAGGGAGTATGCTATTGGTCACCGCCTGTCAAGTTGGCACCAATGCAACTGTTTCCTTTTTTTTTTCCTGTCCGTATATTAGTTTACATCTTCCGCTACGCTTTCCGCAATCAAATCCCTCGTTTGAGATTTTTTTCTTTATTTTTCCTTGTTTCACCATTTTTGTTATCCAGCGTCCAGGCTTGTTATCAAATAGAGGCATCGGTTATCCTGAGGGTGCACGCACGTATACGTTTGTGTGCATGCATGTGCGCTCATGTGCAAATGTTACCTTTCTTGATTTTTATCTTCACTTGACTTCACTCCATTTTGTTTTCTTTACTACCTCCCGCCCCAACAGAGACGTACTGTACTGCTGATGGATTGGTCTGAGACGTCTGGGGGTAATTCTGCGTGCGCCTATCTTTTTTTTTCTCTCGCACTCGGGCGTTTCTTGCGACCATCAACAAATTTCACCGTGTCAGAAGAGCTCATTGCACGCTCTCTCTGTGCGCCTGCTCCGCCCCGTTACACTAACAGCCATTGTTTTGTATTGTTACACCGCTATGGTGGGTGGTGTTAGGATCGGAGGTGTTACGTCACGGAAAGCCGAAGATGACGGCCGTCGCCGCAGCTGCACAGTGACGAGCTGAATTTTCTTCAGGGGGTGGTGTTGGTAACGCCAGCTGGGTGTAGTTCTGGTCGCGCTATACACGCGCACACCTCTTCAACTCTTCATTTCTTCGATTTCATTCGTAGATTAATTTTCTTTACCGGAGCACATTTCACTTTTTTGTTCATCTCTTTTTTTTTTTCTGTCGAGACCCGCTTTCCCTTCAGAATTTGTTTCTTGTTTTTCCACGACTGCTTTTTATTTTATTTTTATTTTTGGTCCGCATCCCCACCTCCATACCTTTCCTGCTTCACCTCTGCAACCCTTACGCAGAAGAGCGCGGTGGGATCCGAGAAAAGACGACACAGGAGGAGGGGATGGGGTCGCACACACGTTTGATTGAATTTTTTTTTTCTTTTCGACCTACAGGTCTTTTAGTTTTTTTTTTTGGTTTCCTGTCTGCTCATTTTTGGTTGCAACTCTCCTTTTTCTTGTGACCGTTGGTTGTCATTGACGTCATGGAAAAGACACCCGCGAGCTCATCACTAACCCTCCTGACAATAATGTGCACTATCCCCGCACGTGCACAAGAAGAAGCCCGTGGCGCACATCGGTAATCAGAGGTGCTCGTGCAAATCTTATTGGCTACCAATGCGTCTTTTTTTTTTTTCGCTCCACCCCGTCTACATAATATCTTCTGAACGTTTAGGATTTTACTTCAACTGTTTCACTGCGTTTGTCTTGAGGGTCGGCCTGTCCTTCGGTTTTAGATCTTGCTCTGCCTTGCTGTTTCACCACAAGTTCTGCGATCCTGCTCGCTTGGAGAATAGGTGGTAAGCTGAAGGGGGAAGAGGGTGACTCGAAAGACAGGAGGTACATATATCAATATGATATGGGTAACTTACCCAACTTTCACAGCTGTTTCTTATCTAGCCATCTTTCGTTTCACTCATATGCAGTGCTGAAGCGCCTACTCATTTATACACACGAACATCCACACGAGAGCGGACAGAGTGATTAGTCCAAAGAAGCATCTCAGGTCTCACCTTTTTTTTTTTCTTGTATATTGATATATTTTACTACTTCTCTTTCCAGTTAGCGCTCAATCTTGCTTTAGGTCTCGGAATCGTATTGACATACTTTTTTTTTTCCCCACTCCGCTCCCGTAGCACGGATTGCCTACCGCACCTCCTTGCTGGTGAAGTCAATCAGAGCGGCTTCTGATGTTCAACAGTTTTTTTTCATTCGGGACATGTTGGGTGTTCTCTGGGATTTTTTCGTCCGCGTTTTTTTCTGTGATTCACCCCTAACCCTTCTATCTCCTTTTGTTGTACACGCGCTTCTCAGCATTTTTTTTTTTCGTCTTTTGCGTAGGCGTTTGCAGTATGAATGGTGGTGGTGGTGATGATGATGGGATTCAACGACTCGCGTAGCCTCGCGCCGTATTTTTCCCTTTTCGAGGTATATGTATCTTCACACGCGACTCATGTTTCCAGGTCGCATTTTTTCTCCTTTCCTCTCGCTCCCCCTTTCCCTTTTTGCCCATCCTGTAGAGGAATGGAGAAACGTTTTCCATGACAACAGCTGCAGCCTGATGCATCAGCGCTGCGTGTCCCCACATCACGATCCGTGCATTTTTTTTTTTTTACCTGATGCAATGCTCTCCATGTTAAAAAAAGAGAGCGTGGCTTCTTGAAGGTTCCATCCGTAAAAAATGTCTTGATCTTTCTGTGGCTTGCTCATCTAAACGGGCGACAAACGATCAAAGGCGGCGCCTTTCAGTGCTCCGTTCGTCTCTGCACCTCGTGTTTTTTTCCATCTGTCGGTGATGATCAGAAACACTGAGCGCGACTTCAAAGCGAGGGAGAGGGGCTTAGTGACAGTGACCAAGCTCGGGGGTCTCCACGCATGCTCCCTGGCCGTGTAAACAGCGCTTCGACCTTACTTCAAGTTCTCTCCTTTTTTTTTTCTCTCCGTTGTTTCTGATCGCTGCTATGTGTGCGTCAGCGCCTCCGCTTCCAGTCACATTTCACCAGGCCACAGTAATAAGAAGGTACGCCGAGGTTTCGGTATCTCTTCCCTCCCCTCTGGGACGACACCCCTCCCCCCTCTGAAGACTCGGTCCTTTGGCTGGGCCTGACGGAGAGGTTGAAAGACAATGTGGCCCTTTTTTGTAGCTGTGGCCGCTGTTCTCGGCGCATCGCTCGTGCTTGCTGCATCATGGGCAGTGCAGCGTGTTCCAAAATGGGAGTGGGAGTCCTCCACGGTGCTCATCACCGGCGGCAGTACTGGCATTGGCCTCGCCACTGCCAAATGCATAGTACGGAAGCAAGTTCCATTTCTTGTTCTCGCAGCACGGCGCGAGTCGGTCCTGCAGGAGGCAGAGATAGAGGTGAAGAAGGTCGTCGAAGAGTGCCACAGCTGCACACGCGTATCCTTTGTAACAATGGATGTGACGGACGAAGCCTCAGTTGCAGCAGGTCTTGCACGTGCCAAGGAGCAGTGCGACGGTCACCCGATCAACCTACTGATCTGCAACGCCGGCTTTTCGTACCCTGCTCGCTTTGTAGACAGTACTATGGCACATGCAAGACAGATGATGGATGTCAACTATTTCGGGTGCTTGGCCGTGTTGTGGAATGTGCTTCCACTCATGCTGGTGATGAAAAGAGGTCGTATTATACTGATCAGCAGCATGGCGGCTAGGGCACCGGTTGCAGGGTTCTCTCTGTACAGCGCTACCAAGGCTGGTCTGCGTGCCTTCGCTCACAGTCTGGACATGGAGAACAGCTGCCTTGGCGTTCGCGTTCAGGTCGTCAGCCCGCCTGATGTGGAAACACCAGGGTACGTACTGGAGAACGAAGTCAAGAGCCCCGAGTGCGTTGCTATTTCTTCATTTGGTGGAGCAAAGCCCTTCACGGCAGATGCCATGGCTCAGTCCATTCTTGATGGCATCTCAGAGTACTCGTTTGACATTACGCTTGGGTCAGATGGCGCAATGCTGAGCTACGCCTCTGCCGGCATGGAGCCGGCCACGAGTCTGAGATCGCTCCTGTTGCAGTTGTTGTTTAGCGGCCCACTTCGACTTGGGTTGGCACTCTTCTCGAGGATACACTACGGCATTGTAAAGAAGGTGCGCCTATCGGAGGCGTCGACCGGGCGGCTGTCACGTCGGTAGGGGCGGTGGCGCTTTTTAAAATGTGTTTGCGGCGGCTCGCACAGATCGAGATGTACGCCATCACTATTTGACGTTAGGGGGGGGGGTGACGAGTCAAAGGGAAAAAGGAGAAGTTGCTGCTAACGTAATATATCGGGGTCACCATCGCCCGGAGGGGGGAAAAAGAAGAGGGATTATCTAGCACGTCAACAGTCGCCTACCCACACAAACGCGTAGAGGCCAATCAATGTGTGCGAAATTAGTGTGTTGACGCCGCGATGCTCAGGATCGTGTGAATATCGTCACTAGGATTGTCTTGCCGTGAGGGAGAAGTTTTGTCCCCGTTGTTCAGTAGGTCAGGGGCGAGAGTGCGCACACGAGGGCGTTGTGTACAAGTATTCTCTGTCGTCGTCGCACTCAGTTTTCTCTTACGTATCACAGTTACCACACTAGATCCCGCCCTTTTTTCCCTTTCTGCCAATCTTTCCCCGACTGGCCCATGTGCTCAACGTGCGTGTGCGCCGACCTCTCCTCTGAGCGGCACTGTTGCGCACTCATGTGCCGACAAAAAAAATGAAGGAAACTGCAGATTATACCGCGCAGTGAAGACTCTCCGCTCATTTTATTGATTCAAAACTTCTTTTTCTGGTTGCCACGCGAGCACCGACACACACTCTTTTCGCACAACCTGTGCTTGTTGTCTGTGTACGCATATGGCTGTCGCCGGCCTGCGCAAAACAGTTGGCAGTGATACAGAGTGGGAAGAGGAGGGGGAGGGGTGATTCCTGTTAGTTGTAATGTCCACGTACTTTTTCCGGTTTCCACCTCTGCGTCTATGCGCGTTTTCTCTATTTGGTGGCTGTACAGTTGTGCTGGGTAGTGGTCTTTGGGATGCTCTGCTCGCCAGGCGCGGCGCCGTTCCTTTATTTGACAGCGCTGGTGTGATCAAGACGGAGGTGTCGGCGCGCTACCCGTGCGAGGTAATCAACGGCTTTGACGTCGTCATCCGCAGCTTTTACGTGCCCGTAGCGTCCGACAGCGGCGACCAGGCTCAGGCGCTGTCTCTGTCATCGCGGCTTCGTCGTTTTTTTGATCTTTTTTCCAACGAAACACACCGCGTGGACAGCGCCGACTTGACTGTGACCGCAGCGGAAGCCCAACCGGTCCGGGTGGTGGTACGAGATACCATGGACACGGCGAGTGGGGACGGATCGAAGCTCATCGCAGCCTCCAACTGGCCACCTGGTACCTCCAAATACTCCGCTCTAATACTGGAGCCCGCCTCGCGGACCGGTGGCAGTTCAGGTGCCCCGTCGTCGGAGCTCCCACACTCGTTGCTGCGGCAGCTCGCGGACGGGGCCACCCACCAATCTCTCTGTCGCTGCAACCCGCGGTCAACGCTGCTCGACATGGCGTGTGAGAGCGATCCTGCGTACCTTGGCGCTCCCTATCTCCGTGTGCTTCTAAGCAGTCTCCTGTTGCTGCCTTCCACCCTCTCGCTCTGGAATGTCGCTGTTCTCGGGATAGGCGGCGGCTCACTGCCGATGTTTCTCCAGCACTACTTCGCGCCCCGTATTCATCGGTGTGACTTGGTGGATGTTGAGCCAATGTGCATCAAGGCGGCGGTGGAGCAACTAGGCATGAAGGAGTTGCTGAATGCGGTGACTTTGGAGAAAGAGGGCGGTGGGGTCCATTACTACGTCGAGGATGCCGTCAGCTACCTTTCCCACCGCGTCGGCGACACCGAAAATCGAGCAAAACTGCCTTTGCGGGACGACTCCGGGAAGTTGACAGGGAGTGAGGGTGTTGTTGTTGCACCACGCCACAGCTCTCCTGTTTTCCATGATGTGATTCAGTCGAATTTCGCCGTGTCTCCAGCTACAAGCACCACGCGCCAGCGCCAACTCGATCTGTTGTTGGTGGACCTTTTTGTCGGCAGTGAGCTCGACAGCGCCGTCACATCGCACGAGTTTCTGCGTCTGTGCCGTGGTGCCTTGTCTCCCCACGGTGTAGTCGCCTTTAACCTTCCTGTGGCGGACAGGCGCTTTGTTCAGCTCTGCAAAGAGATTTTTGGCACTCACAATGTCTATCGTATTCCTGTCCCGGCAAGCTCGAACGAGGTGGTTCTCGCTCGCGGTGGACCCCAGTGTAATGTTGCCCTGGCTGAGGCTTCGCGTCTTTCCCACCGCCACATGTTTCGCCGGGCAAAGGAACTCACCGCGCAGTATCGTCTGCCTTACGACCTCGCTAACCACTATCCTCTCTGGTGGCGACTCTGGTAGGCAGTGTTGGATGAGAATGGTTCACGACAGCGCGTGCCGCGCTTGCCAAAACATTTTGGCCCGTGGTTGATTTTTTAACTCGTCTGTGCGTACATGACCATCTTTGTGTCTCTGGAGGAGACAGGTTGCGTCACCGCGAGGTAGTGGAGGAGGAGGCGACTTGGGGATCTGAACCTGTCTCGACCCACGTGTGCCCGTGGCAGCTGCAGCAGCAGCAACAAGAAAGAAAAAAAACAGTACAACCAAGCACACAAACGTTTCTCTAGCAGGGGGATGCATAGTGGCTTTTGTTGTTTTTGATGTGCTACCGTCTGTGTTTGAGCTTCCTCTTACCTATTTAGTTGTCGCTGTGTCCAGCAGCGTCGTTCTCTGCTCATGAACAAGTGCATGTGCTTCCCTCTGCTTCCCTTGTATCTTCATATATTACAAAGAAGAAATTATTCTCGGATCAAAACAGTGTACTTTTTTGGCTTCGTGCATAGGCGAGGGCGACCACACAGATCGGCACGCCTTCCCGGTCACTTGCAAAAAAACAAAAACAAAAAAGTGAAACACACATTCAACCGCACGGAGGGAGGGATAAAGGGTTTGTCGACACACTGCAGTGCGAATGGCTGCTACCATCGAAGCTGCGCGTGCGTGTGCCTTCACGCTGCTCTTCCATAGTTTGCGTCTACACGCCTTTCGAGGCGCACTTCCGCATGTCCTGCTGGTTGTAGATCGAGTGCCTTGTGTGCAACAGAAAGTGGTCACGGAGGGTTACTTGCAGGTGCTGCGGGCCTACGAACAGCAGGGTCCAAGATACTTGACGGAAAAACAAAATCACATTTTGAAGCCAACGACTAGCCCATGGTCAGCACCGACAGATGTAAGTGAGTCAATCGAAAGCTACGAAGACAAGTTGTTCATTTCGCTGAAGCCCGGCGCAGAGACGCCGAGCGGGTCTGGGGGTTTCACTGCCCATCCTCCCCCGTCGTCGTCGTCGTCAGCCGAAGAATACCCCACCCCCCTTTCCTACTCGCTCATGCCGTTTTGGAGTGAGGATTTTTTGGTTTCCGTGAAACGCCTGCAGAGGTTTTTCCGTCACTGCGGTGATGGGCAGCTCGAGACACAGAGACGCGCGCAAGAGGAAGCTTCCGCAGCGGAAGAGGTTACCACGACGTCATTGTCCCCATCGACAACACGGTCGAGTGTGTGGACAGAAGAGTTGTTCAAGCAGGAGTTCGAAGCTCTCGGCTCGCTTCTGGGGCCACTGCTTTCTGCCAAGGGCGAGCCTATCGAAGACGATACCACCGCAGACTCACCTCGTTGGCAGGCCCTCTTCAACGGGTCTCCGCGAGAGCTTCTCGGGTGTGTTTTGGTCCAAGAAAATGCCTTTCAGAATGAGATGAGGAGCTACCGACTGCGACTCAGTCTATTTGATCTTGGCATTCGTGTGGCGGAACACTGTCATCTGGGCATTATGAGTCAGGCAGCAGATCGGTTGGCCAGTGAGGGCCGCTACACGGAGGCGCTGGAGGACGATCAGGTATACAGCTACTCCCGCTCATGTGCGTTTCGTCCTGAGCAGGCCCAGTGCCTAGCGAGGGCCATCGCTGATTCTATCGACTTGCACTGCTGGCGGCGCTCTGCGGCTCCTGTACATCCCACGGCATGTGCAGAACATGCCACTCTGGCCTCCGTCAAAGCTGCGCTGGAGAATGCTGAGCTTCAGTACATCTTCAATCCAGGTGCATTGGGTGGCCTCGCCTCTTCGACAACGGCAGTCAACACCGCCACTGATGTTGAGGTTGCCTTGCGAGCGCCCATCGAGGGCCCTGGAATGCCGCTCACGATTGTGTGCCGTGACACAGCTAAGATGCTCGTCTACAGCGGAGGGATGGAGGACTGTCTGATCAATACCGGCTACTATCCTGCAGCCTACGCACCAGAGCGCAACGACGTCGTGCGGCACCGCGAGCGCTTTCCGACGCTGTGCAGCGAGCTGACTGCTACGGTCAGGGAAAGTGACGTGGAAGAGGAAGGCGCAGCGGTCCTCCCATCGGTGCGTGGACGCTTGAAGAAAAAAGACTACCTCGCGATGCTCAAAGAGAAAGGGCAGAAACCAAACAAGCACCCGAAGGACGGCGACGAGGAGGAGGACGGTGCCATTCCGCGCAGTGCCCCTTCTGGCTCGTGCATCTCCAACAGCATCGGCGGCACTTTCCCCATTGGCGAGGTGATCAGCGAGTCATACGACCTTTCGCAGCTCAGCGGTACCTGTGATGTGTTTGCGTACCCCGATGTCTTCAAGCAGGTCACCTTAAGTCGACCCGCGCCGTTCACCATGACTGTGACGAAAGGCGTCGTAACACACATCAGCGAAGGCGCTCCAAAAGAGTTTCTCGATTTACTTGGTCTTGTACGCCAGGTGGAGGGCCAGTGCCACGTGCGAGAGTTGGGCATTGGCCTCAACCCATACGTAGGACCAGCCCACATCGTGAGCGACGTGACTACGTTCGAGCGGCAGTGGGGTATTCACTTATCTCTAGGTCAGCGCCACCCGCTGTTCGTAAAGCAACGTGAGCGGCGCAACGCTGACGGTACAGTGGCCGCCGGTGTGCGTGTCGATGGTCCCGTCCTAAAGCGTAAAGCTGGTAAGTATCACATTGACGTGTTTGTGGATGCAGCTCAGCTTCGCATGGGGGACGTGTTCACCGTCGACTTCACCAAGGGCGTCGCGGTTCACTAAGGGGAATGAACGCTGGCTGAAATGACCCCGTGTACAGGTGTACACTGCGATCCGATATCTTTTTGCTTCCCTTTCTTATTCCCCCCTTTTTTTTTCTCGCTTCCTTAGAAGGGGGGTTTCCAAGCGGTGTGTGGGACAGTCTTTCGCAGGCTGTGCGCCGTGCCTTCACGGCCCTTCCTCCTTTTCTTGACATCTTAAGTTCACGATGGCGCCCCCTTCCCCTGATTTGCTGTGCGTGAGATGAGACTGCAGATCTCTTGACACGGCTTGGGGCCGAGGAGGAGGGGGGAAATGGTGATTGCTAAGGTGGCGTGCCCCAGGATGGACAGAAGTTGAAGAAGGGAACATGAAGGTAATCACAGAAACGCAAGTATTTATATGCTCTCATCTTCACATGGACCACTGCAAGAAGAAATAAATAATACCATTCGAGCCATCGGTCATGGGTTTATCAGAAAGCTAATACGTTTCATTTTCACGCATTCCTCTACCCCCAACGTGCGCACTCACCTCTCGAAGTCGTCTCGTGGGTTCTTCCAAAGGGTGCATCGACTTCTCCTTGTCTGATCTTTTTCTTTTCTTTCCCATGTCCCAGTGGGGGGGGGCGTAAAGGAAAAGTAGGACGTGTGTGTGTCTCGTGGATATACATCCCTGTGAGGGGTGGTGCCGGTGTGGGGGGGAATTTGTGTTTGCCGCGCCCTTCTCAACTGCTCCCTCTCAGGCAACCTGATCGTCGGACTTCACATCTGCGACTCAGAAGGTTTCAGGCTTTTGGGCGACTTTGAAGTGAGTCCAACGTTGCTGTGGTGTTTGCCTTTCTCCGAGTCGGCTTTCTTCCTGTGCGCCGCCTGTTTCCTTCCCTCCCAGTCTCTGTGCTGCTCGCAAGAGTCATCGTCGTATGCGCGCGTGGATGTCTCCAGCGTAGCCTTCGACGACTACGAGGTACTCTCATTCATCGCTAACCCATCAACGCCACACCCCATTTTTTTTATAAATTCGAACTTCGACTTGTTCAATTGGTGATTTGGGGGTCGTGGCTCGACGACGATTGACACGTTTCCTTTCCTTTCTACTCGTTGCGACTGCGTATTAATATTTGTTCCCCCCTGTCGTGTGTAGGTCGTTTGGCTGCGTGGACGTGAGGTCTTTTCTTGCCCCCCTGAATTCTCCGATTTGTTACCAAAGTACGACTTTCACTTCATTGCACGAACACACAGCAACCCTCCTCCGGCATCACCACCCTAAATGTTGGCATGTACCCCACTTCGCTCTGCAGCGTCGGCTGGCCTGTCTCTAGACAAGTTCAAGGTGCTGCGCCAGTCCGAATGCGTCCTGCGATACGAAGCCGCGTCACAGGTGGCTATTTTGTCAATGGAGCGACACGCGCGAAAGAATGCGATAGGCGTCAGCTTCCTGAACTGCATTCAGCAGGCCATTGACATGTGTAGTGCTGGGGCGCCCTCTGCTGCTCGCACCACCCCCGCTGACGCCGACTGCCCACCTGTGCGCTGCTTGATCGTTTCCAGTGCCGTGCCAAAAGTTTTCTGTGCTGGGGCAGATTTGAAGGAACGAAAGGAAATGTCTGTGGAACAGTCGCGCGCCTTCGTGCAGCGGCTGCGCCAAACTTTTAATGATTTGGAGGACCTGCCCATTCCGACCATCGCTGCCATAGAGGGCAAGGCGCTCGGTGGCGGCATGGAGCTTGCGTTGGCGCTTGATATGCGCGTGGCAGGCGACGAGGCTGCCATGGGCTTCCCGGAGACAGGGCTTGCCATCCTTCCCGGCGCAGGTGGCACAGTGCGTGCCCCTGCTGTTCTGGGCGTTAGCCGTGCACTGGAGATGATCCTTACAGCGGAGCAAGTATCCGCCCAGCGTGCTCTGGAGCTTGGGCTTGTGAATCGTGTCGTGCCGGCTGGATCGGCCTTGGACGCTTCGCTGGATCTGGCCTTGCGCATCTCCAGAAATGGGCCGCTGGGCGTGTGCGCCGCGAAAAAGGCAGTACGATCTTCTGTTGGCAAGACGCGGGCGGAGGCGATGCGGGTGGAATCGGATCAGTACGAGATCGTGCTTGCTACCGAGGATCGCCTCGAGGGTCTCAGGGCCTTTGCGGAGCGTCGCCCCCCAGTATACAAAGGTAAGTAATTTGGAGTTGTCGAGGCGGCAGCATTCATCTTTCATGGCTGGTTGCTCTAGCTGTATCACAGTACATCGGCTGCTTCTGCTCCCGTTGTCTGTCAACGTATATCACTCTCTGTCAACCTCCCTCTCAAAGATCAGATCTGCTGTGTGTGTGTCATCCGTGAGTGTTTTAGGTGGCCTAGAAGTAGCTCATTTCCGCCGCAACTCTTTTTTCCCCCAAGCTCACACTGCATACCACTTCGGGTCAGACGCCCGTTCCCGTCGTCTTCTCCAATTCGGAACATTTCCATTGAGATTCTTCACCTGGGGCGGCAGCCAGACGGCACCACGCCGTTGCCGACTGTCGTGGTGTGTTTTTCTTTTGATAGTCTCTCGTGCTCGTGGGCCTCATCGTTGCCGGGGGGAAAGATGGCGGGTAAGGAAGATGCAGTAGACCCCCTTTCCGTGCGTGTACGTGGGCGTGCGCGGGGGGGGGGGCAGGTGTAGATATTGTGGCTCCTGGTTTGTTTACCTCAGCGACGTACATGCCGATTTAGGTATATGTTGCTCTCCACGCCCGCATCTCTTCTGGCCATGCGTAGTCATAATAAGCTGTGCACATAGCTGCTGCTGTTGGATGCTGCCTTTTTTTTTTTTGCCTTACCACGGCCGCCATGTCTGGAGTCTTTTCTAATATATCCTTACTTGATGACTACCGCTCAATGAATCTACTTCTGCTTCCCTTTTTCTTTGCACCCATGCGCCCCCGTATGCCATGCGGAACGTTTGTTACCCTCACCAATACCAACCACCCACCACGAATAGAAGGGATTTCTCAAGCTCAAACAGCAACCCAATCGCACACATTTACTTCTCCCCCCCCCACACACACTACACTACACACACCACACAAATACACCACACAAATACATACGAACCGGAAATATTTCCCTTGGTCGCTCGGTCAACGCTCTTAGACATCCAACATTAGCACCCACACACAAGTAGCCTTTTCCCTTTCCCCAGACCACTGAGCACACCTCATCTCACACCTCATTTCACATCTCACCAGACACAGACACACTCCCACACACGCACGTATATACTCAGCCTCATGTCCGACTCCAACTGGAAGGCTCAGCTAACGGCTCCGCAGAAGAATACGCGGAAAAAGACGGAGGATGTAGAGTCTCGTCGTAACGTCAACTTCGAGGAATATGCCCTGCGCCGTGAACTCCAGATGGGCATCTTCGAGAAGGGCTTTGAAAAGCCGAGTCCTGTGCAGGAGGAGGCGATACCTGTTGCTCTACAAGGCAAGGATGTGCTCGCCCGTGCAAAGAACGGTACAGGAAAGACAGCGTCTTTTGTGATTCCAGTGCTCGAAAAGGTCGATACCCGTGACATGTATGTGCAGGCGCTCCTGATGGTGCCTACTCGTGAGCTGGCGCTGCAGACGGCCCAGGTGACGAAGGAGTTGGGCAAACATATCCCCGGCCTCCAGGTGATGGTGACCACCGGTGGTACGACGCTGCGCGATGATATTCTTCGCCTCACAAACAAAGTGCACATTCTGGTCGCGACCCCTGGTCGTGTGCTGGATCTGGCTAGCAAGCAGGCGGTTGATCTCTCACACTGCCACATCCTGGTATTGGATGAAGCTGATAAACTGCTTTCCCAGGAGTTCATGGAGATCATCGACGACCTGTACACATACCTTCCCTCGCAGCTACAGTCCATGCTTTTCTCCGCCACGTTCCCGGTGACTGTGAAAGCGTTTGCGGAGCGCCATCTGCACAACCCGTACGAGATCAATTTGATGGACGAGCTGACCTTGAAGGGTGTGACACAGTACTACGCCTTCGTTGAGGAGCGTCAAAAAATCCACTGTCTTAACACGCTCTTCAACAAGCTACAAATCAACCAGTCCATCATCTTCTGTAATAGCGTCAACCGTGTGGAGCTCCTCGCCAAGAAGATCACCCAGCTGGGCTATAGTTGCTACTACATTCACGCCCGCATGCAGCAGCAGCACCGTAATCGCGTCTTTCACGACTTCCGCGAGGGCCACTGCCGCAACCTTGTCTGCTCTGATCTCATCACCCGTGGTATCGATATTCAGGCAGTGAATGTTGTTATTAACTTCGACTTCCCCAAGTTCGCCGAGACGTACCTGCACCGCATCGGCCGCTCCGGTCGCTTCGGCCACCTCGGTGTTGCCATCAACTTTGTGACGTATGACGACCGCTATAATGTCTACCGCATTGAGCAGGAACTGGACACGGAGATCAAACCAATCCCTGCTGATATCGATCCCGAATTGTACGCGGCGTAGAGCGTGTCGAGGACTTCCTGTCATCATCATATAGCTTCTTCCCCTCACGAAATGTGTGCTATGCAACTACTCGAACACAGACGTATCAACAACAGGCGCCAAGTATCGCCCTCGCAATGAATTGGTGTTTCGGAAACGGGGGAAAAAGAAGGACGAATAAAGCACGAGGGCGTAAGACTGAGTAGCGGCCACCCTCGTACGAGGAATGGGAAGTGCGGCGTGGCGCGGTGCAGCAGCAGCCGCAGCCGAGAGGCTCATTGCAGGAGAATCGGCTCAGAGGGCCACCGCACTGGTGCGCTGTCATCATCTGCAGGCTCCGGGGGGAGGGAAGACGTCTTGCTCACGATTTCATGCGCCCAAGCCACGGCGCCAGCAAACCTGCCATGTTCTCCCCCTGACGTAGTATCCCTCGACTCTCCCGGTCCCTCCCCCTCCCTACGTGTCCTGCGGCTCTTTCTTACCGGCGGCGGAAGCACATCATCATCGCGAAGTCGGAGGTTGTTCAGGACGTTAACGCTTGCCCTGTGCTGGTCAGACGAGAGGCCGGTAGGGGACGACCCGCTGCATGCACAGATTTGCTCCCTGCAGGCCGGGCCGCAAAAAGGAAAAAGAAATGAGGCCAAATGTAAGGGGGACTGCAGTGCGAGACTGTTGGGTTATTCAGGTTTCTCTGATATAGGGCTCAACGAGCGATTGCCTCGTACGGAAATACAGAAACACACCAAGCAGTGTGTGTCTTGGGCGCATTTCTGTGTATATGTGGACCTTCATCCTTCAGTCGCATCACTGCACCAGGGAACACAGCTACATCCTTCCTCCCTCCCTTTCCATTCCCTCCTCGCTTCTTTACCACCCGTTCTGTGTGGAATGTAGCGATGAGCTGCCGCACCCGAGTATATGCATGTCACTGTGCAACCTCGTTTTCTGAATCTCCTCTTCCCCCCCTTCCACAAAAATGCCCACACCGACACCTGCCCTTTCTCTTACCCCTGTTTTTTTTTGTTTTGTTTAAGCCCTCTCTCTCGCCGTTTTTTTTTTTACTTTTTCGTGTGTCTCTGTCTCCCTCTCTCCCTTGCCTGCCTTGTGTCCTTTGACTTGCCCCCCGTTTCCCTTTCGTGTCGTTCACCAGAGGCTCAACATCTTCCTGCCCCCCTCTTTCTTCATCGCTCCTTTCACCCTTTTTCGATATTCGGTCTTTCGATATCTGCACCTCCCTATCTCTTGCGCACGCTTTCCATTCTGCCGATTGGCGCTCTGAACTCTGCTTTGGATGTGTGCGGCATGGGCGTCTGCGGGTGTCTGTGTATGAGGGCTGCTTGAGACGTGCTGATGTACGTTTCCCTTTCCTTGATTTCCCTTTCGTTTTCTTTTCTCGTCTCGTCCCGTCGCACTTCTTCTGCGGTTGCACTGTTCAGCTTCTCTACACCACCCTCCCGCCATCCTCGTCGTTTCGCAGCTTTTGGGACATCAAATTATGTATGTACATATGTATATATATATATATATATATATATATGTACATGTATGTATATGTGTATATTTGTATATACCAAATATTTGCATCGCTGCAGCTGCGCACACAAAACCGGCGGTACGAGCCATTTCAATTTTTGCACTAAATCAGGTTTTTTATTTTTCTGTCGAAGCGCATGCAAGAAGACAAACACGCGCCCCTCTCGAAAAAAATGCACGCGCCCTTGCAGACGTACTAACACGTGGATACATCGTGAGCTCACTGAGCGAATGGAGGAGGGAAAAGTTTGGAATCGGCGGGGAGGCGCACGTACACACAGGAACACGTGCAATCGTCGTCGAGAGGCAGCAGGAGGGGATGTACACATGTGAGGGAGAGGAGGGTTGGATAGAAAAGACGTACATCAAAGAGTTGTGTAGTGACGCAGTTTCGACGCGAGTATGGAGAAGAAAATGTGCGAAAGGGCATACAAACCCACATCGGCGCACTGGGTGGGGAGGTCGACACGTAGTTTTTTTTTTCCTTTCTCTCCCTTGCCTCGAGAGGGCACGATGGGCTGTGTAAGCCACTGGTGATGTTTCCATCCGAGCCGTTACCGTCGACGTGTCCGTGTCGCTTTTCGGATCCTCCCGTCTCGTTGCCTGCGTACGACTTACACCTCCTCCTCCCCCTCACCCCATAGCCCTTCGCCCCCCCCTTTTTTTTTTACTTTTTCTTCTCCATTCTATACGTCTGCGTCTGTGCACGTGTTCGCGTATTTTTCTCTTTCATCCTATGCCATCACCTCTCACTCGCACGTACCCGTTCGTTAATGTATCTGCCTGCACGCTCCTTTGTCGCCTCCGCTGCCTTTTCGGTATCCCCTGGAGTTTTTTTTTTTTTGCCCGCTTCCTCCCCTCCCCCCCTTTCCTGTCTCTCCGCTAGTGGGCCTCCTCTTGTATTCTGTTTCTGTTTTGACTTTCTGTGCGTGGGTTCAATAAAATGTGCGGTTCTCCTGTGTGGATCACCGCTCCCTTCACCCCCTTTTCCCCGTTGCTTCATTGGCGCTTTTGTCTTGATGTCTACACTAGTGTGTGTGTCTCGGTCAGTGCACAGGAATCACTCTCCCGCCCCTTCCCTCGGTGGAGGGGTTGCGTATCCTTATCCTGTTATGGGGTTTTATCCTCCTGATATTGGCGCACTCTCTCTTCTATAGGCGGATAGGTCGGCTCGTGGTGTTTCTTGCGTCAGCACGCTGTCCAAAGAAAGGGGGGAAATGTGTCTGTGCTGATGTGGGTAGAGGTGGACAAAGGAATAGCGACGACGAGGGTAAAGGAGGGTGGGGAGGGGGGGGAAGAGGGGGGGCGAGGATGTGCCAGGATCGCTTGCCTGCAAACATCTCGGCTGACCGATTTTTTTTTCCAGAAAAGGAGTGGCTCGAGGTTTTAGCCTGGAAAACTCGGCAGAGGCAAAGTCTTTGACCGCTCTCCATGTCCCTATTCGTTTACACAGGTACACGCGTGTACGCTGTATACGACGCGTCTACATCAGCAGAGGCGATGGGTGGTCGCGCGAACTCATCCAGTCGGCACCTGCGCACATGACTTTCTTTTTTTTTCCCCTTCCAACACGCACAGCCCATTATAGAAGTTGAGGGAAACATATAAAAAGGGGTGCGATCGAGCAAGAGGAATCATGTTGGGGGAGGGAGGCGGGCAAGGCAAGAGGGGGAGGAGGAACGCAGCGAGGCGGATGCAGAGGAGGAGGGGAGACGGGGGAGGAGGACACATCGCAGCGACAGTCAATATCATCACACCCGAAGCGCTGGGACACGACAACCAAAAAAAAAAAGGGAGTGGCACGTCTCTTCGTTACTCCTCTTTTTTTTATTATTTTTCATCTTTTTTTCGTTTTGTTCTTTATCTGTAAAACACAAACCCACGTCAAATCAAAGGAAACAAATCAAACAAACAATACATCTCCCCCGATGGAATATGACTGCGAATATGAAGTACACCCGAAAACACACTCTTACAAAGAGGAGATGACTGCACACACTCCGCCATCATGATCTAATTCAAACTGCTGCTGCAGCACCACCGCCGACAATTTTTGAGGAGCACACCGACACAGGTGTGCCACCTTTTCTCTGTCGGTTTTTTAGCGTCCCAGGGAGAGGATCGACTTTCAAAGGGGGGGTGATGCGAAGATGTGTTTTGTGTGTCTGCGCATAGTCATTAAAGCACGAAAAAAAAAGAACAACAGCAACAACTACGAAAAAAAAAGGGCGACGAGGGAAAGGGTAAAAAAAAATATACAGAGCACCGGTAAAACTCCTCATCACCCTGCTCTTTTTTTTTTTTTTTTCAGCCTTAAGACTTGGAGAGTTGCACCATCGCATGAGAGTGTAAAGACAGAGGCATTCTGCAAACTGCCAAGCGCTTTGTGGTGTACATCTCCTTGCGAGCCAGCGGGGCCGCTTGGTTCGAGAGATGACCAGCACATGGGTCTGTGGATGCTGCGTCTGGAGTCTCGCCGTACATTTCTTGTACCACGTCTGAGGCTCACGGTCTTCTCTATGCTTACGCACCGTTTTAGGTAGTTTCGCGTGTGTATGCGTGTGCCCTGTACTTACAGAGGGGGGGGGCAGCCTAATGTGAGACTTCTGTGTCACAAAGTCGGGCTCACTGTCCCTCCTCCCCTTTCTGATGCGTGCGCACACACAAGCACATGCACACACGCAGATATCTCTGAAGATTTTCTGCTCTCTTACGTTTTCCAGTTTCTTGTATCCCTCTTCTCCCCCTTTTCTGCTTTGATATCCAACTCTAATACCTCCGCGTTGTTGTTGAATGTGCGGGTGTGCGTGTTGACATACACCTACGATTCGCACTCACCATACTGTTGCTGAGCTTACTAAATATATATACGCAATCCGCGCCAGCACATCACGCAAGCCCTTTTCTTAGAATTGTCAACGAAGAGGCATCATATGACAGTGGTCGCGAGAGGGTCAAATAAAGTCTCATCCACGCGAGCGCGCTCTCCATCTTTGTTTTCATCTTAATACCCTTTCCAGAGGTATTTGATCTTCATTTCCCTGTCCGTCATATCGTTGTGCTTTTTGCCTGCGCTGGCTGTACTGGTCGCCGTTGCTTCTCTCTCGGCCCCTTTTTTTTTTCGTTGCTTTTTTGTTCCCTTTTCCCCGAACTGTAACAGTCGGGGAACATCACATCAGAGGAGACCCCAGTACAAGAGAAGTCGTGGGTGTGCATCTAGTACATATATATATATATATATATATATATATATATACTTGCGTTTCTGTCTGCTCTGAAGCGCTCCCCGGGATTGCGAACGTGTATTTAGTGATCTCCGGCTACATTCCTTCGTTTGGCATGAGAAGTGTTTCTCTTTGCTACATTGATTTCTTTGGTGCCTCTTATTGGGGAAGACTGCAACGGAGAGGTGAGGAGATCAGCATCGCGTGACTTGTCTCCTCCCTTTTCACACATATATAAGCTTCAGAGCTCATAGAAAAAATACACAAGGGGTTGGGCAAAAAACTGTCACTCCCCTCCTCGCCCTACAACTAAGCATTGCACATAGACACACTTACACATACACTTACACATACACATACACATACACATACACATACAGAGAGGGGTACCCGAACCAACGCACCAGCCGACTTTTTCCCCCTTTTGAATCTTATACATCACTTTTCCCCCAAATCCTACGAGGGCAAATCCGTGCGACTATTTTAAATAGTTTGCTCCTACCCCCATCGACCCCCCCCCTCCATAAACGCTTCAACCCAATTCTTGCCTACCTCACTTCATATTCACTTGTCTTCACCGACAGCTTCGCGGTCGCTGTGCTATTCACAGCGCCAATACTCTAGTCGACACGCATACAAATACACAAGCCCGTTTTTTTTTTACCGTTAATTGTTTAATTTTTTCTTGTCTCACCTTTGTTCATTTTTTTCGATTTTGCATCACTGCTCTTCACGTTGTTTCCTATTTTTTTTTTTTGCTCTGTTGACCGTCGTGGGTTCGAGAGTGGTTCGGCTGAAGTACAAGGGTTCCCCTTGTGGATCGCAGCCGACGTTTCTACGCATATATTCACCGAAGATCTTTTCTCTCGCAAGCTGGAAGCCTTGTGAGGGACAACGACGGGAGAGAAGCGGGGAGCTGGGGAAGAGGGAATATCACCATCGCGAGTAGACGCTTACACTCGATCGTTTGACTTACTTTTTTATAATTGTGTGCCGTGTTTTTGGTTTCGTGGGGTTTCGCATCACACTTGGATAGCTGACGTGTGGTGTTATTTTGTATTCGTTGGCATACCACGCGTGTTTCTCCGCAAAATCAAGTTATGCTCGCTCCCATGCCTGCTTCATCGGAGCAGGGGAGAGCCGTGAAGCGGCTGAAGGTCGACAGCCCTTCCGCGTCTTTGGAGTGCGAGAGCGACAGCGAGAAAGATTCCGGACACTTGTTGCACCTCTCAGTGGTTGGCCCTACCTCGGCAGACGCGGGCAGTGTTTTGTCTCTATCCAGACATGCTGACGCCCCAGCAGCTGAGGAGGTAGACGGTATCTCTCTGAGGGCCACCTCTCTAGAAAATTCAAATTTGAGTTGCCATGACAGCGATGCCGATATCGACGACGTGAGTAAGAAATATGCTCATGATGGGTACCTTTCTCCCCCGCCTGCAGTGCAGTGCACCGACGACACTTGGGGGGCGACGCACACGTCGATGGGGTTGGCCGTAACAGATAACTCCTTCACAACGAGCGATGTGGCTTCCCTGGTGTTTCCGGCCACGAAAAGAAACGTTCTCACCACTCTGCGGGGTCTTGGCCAGCTTCAGGCTCTGGTGTCCAGCAGTAACGTGACACATGAGAAGAATGAGGTGCACCCTGACCTGCGGCTCAAGCCGGGTGAAACGGTCATGCTGCTGCTGCACCTCGATGACGCGTCCCTGCGCTCGCTCACGAACGACACGACCAGGCAACTCTCGCAGATGCGCATTTTCACTCTTAATCTGGCGAAGCTTCCTCCGCAGGATTACGAGGCGGCCCCAGGAAAACGCGTGGTCTCTGGCGGCTGTACCAGTCTTCATGACGCGAGCGACTGTGTGCGGTTTGAGGGCAGCTCAAGGGTCCCTGGCGCTTCTGCTGCTCAACTCACAGTCCAGGAAAGCGAGGAGGAGGGGGAGGAGGAGGAGGAGCTTGTGCCGTCTGTCCACCACGTGGCAGTTTCGACCACGGCAGCCGCAGGTCTCAATCCCGTTCCGGGAAGGGAATGCCCCCCTGGCGCTGCGACTTCGGCTGGTGGCGCCCTCTCGCTCGACGAGGCCACCGCCAGTGTTTCCTCCCTTTCCGACACGCTCCACCACGCCAGCGATGTCATCAGCAGCAGGTTGCACCAGATTCTTGCGGTCGACACAATATTGAATCCCCACACCTCTCAGCAGCAGCGCGGCAACGGGGGCGACGATGGGGGCTCTGCTAGCGCTGGAACAAAGGAGCCGCTGATATTCCCCGCAATGATTCTCTGGCGCGCTGCCGGCGCCCCGCGGGAGGAGTACCCGCCGGCCCCGCCGCAAAACTATTCCACCCAATCGTCGCCCACACCAGCTGAGCTTTTTTGTGATCGTCTTTCCGCACACGGCGGGCCACTGGTGGTCAAGGAGGCTACGGGGGTGGACCAGGTGCACTCGCTGACACTGTTTTGCCCCGTCTTCACTATGGAGCACCTTTTCCGAACAGTTGTCCGCACCGTTGCGCCATCGCTCGCTTCGGAAGAGAGGTCCCGCACGGTACTCTATCTCGGTGCATCCTGGTGCCCGCCTTGCATGCGCTTCGTGCACGAGATGCCGCAGTTCATGCGCGAGGATCTTCCACGGAACGTGGTGTGTACTCTGAAGGCGGACATGGACTTGGCAAAACCCATCTACGATTGCTTGAAGATAGAGATCATTCCCACCTTCGTCATATTTGACAACGCGGTGCTTATGAGATGCTACGAGCGAATGCAGCAGCACCCGCAGGGCAACACCCCAGCACTTGGTGGTGTCGGTGCCTCATCGTTCGATTACCTTCGTACAATCCAAGATGCTTTCTCTGAGGCAGAGCTGGGTCGTCTTCAGAACTCGAACAGACGCCTCGTTAGCACCTTCATTTCCAAACACAGCGAGTCGCTCTGCTTCAACGAGGATTTTTGAAGGATGGTTCCGCCACCGACGTTGTAGCTTTTGCCGATGGTGAGGCTGCAGTGACTACATCGATGGTTGATTCCTCCTCCCCCTCTTTGCCCTCGATACTCGTCTCCCTAGTGCCTCTACGAAAACACGGTGGCATGAACGGGATTCTTTGGGCCCTCTGAGCATTCCTCATCACTGCGTTAATTACGGCGGCGGCCGGTAGGGTGCTTGTTGCGATCTGTGACGGGCCTACCGTCTTTTTATCGTAGGCTCCTCGAACGACCGGCTCCTCTACTCCTCCTATCGTCATGGACATTAAGAAAAGAAGGGGTTCTCTTCAAGGTACTTCATACGATACGATTCGGGGCGTATGTGAGAATACGGGTACCTACGTGCAAGAACTTACGCAGGTATACACACACACACACACACACATATATATATATATATATATAAGATATGTTGTCACTTTGTTGCGTATGTACCACGCAGCTGATTTGTGTGCTCCCTCGTCGTGTGACGTTTTTTTTTGTTTCCTTTTTTGTTGTTGTTGTTGTCTGTTCGCTGTTTTCCACTTCGCTGGCGGTGTCCGGTGGCGACACTGTCATACGCCGTGGGGTCAGTACTACGGGTGTGAAGGCAATACCGAGGCCTCGCTTGATTTGAAAAAGTAAAAAGGAAAAAAAAAGAACGATTGTCGCTGATGGTTGGACGTGGTGGTGCCTCTTCCGGTGCGGGTTTTCATTGCCCTTTCCCCACAGGCAAAACAGTTTGCGAGCTTTTATGATTCCTACGAGGCACATGCGCTGCTAGAATTTCAATCGGGTACCGCCGCGACAGAGAAGCATCTCGCGGTGTCGCCTTCCTCAAGCTGCCTCCTTTTCGTCTTCCGATCCTTGTACTGCGTGGACTTCTCTGTGCCGATATTCGCTCTTTTCTTTTCCTGCTTCCCTTTTCTCTCTGTGGCTGCATTCCATATGCGTCGACTCCCGCATTTCGCCCCTTTCCTGTTAATCAACGACCTACCACCCACCGGCACGCATGATTGATCACGAACAGCAACATTGCAACGTACACCCACAAAGCTTTGTCTGCGCTTTTTTCCCCCCATTCCTCTTTTCGGTAAGAAAACACGTCCTCTTTCTTCAGGATACAGAACGAAACCAACTACTGTCCCCTCCCTTCTGTGCCCTCCTCTCCACATTTTCGTGTTCCTCACACGTTTGTCACTCTTCTCACTTCAAGATATATACATCTACCCCATATCTCCACACAAGGGTCAATCGAAGTGAGAAAAAGGGGGAGTGGCAGCTGTGCCAGGACAAGTTCAGCTGACACGCACATATTGCACGATAGCTTATCGTTGTCAATACCCATCCTCTTTCTCTTTCTTCGATTTCATGCTTAGCGAACTAAATGCACTTTCAAAGTGTGTCGTATTCGTCCAATATTTCTATCAATTCATTCGCACCACCTTAAAAAAACCAACGCAACAGAAAATAAAAAGAAAAATACAGACAAATAGAGGAAACAGTTTCCTAGAAACCGCCTCATTTTCACCGTTGGTCTCTCGATTTTGTTCGGCGGTTGTCTATCTCGTTTTTTTTTTTTTGCGCTCCAGTGCCTTGCCTAAACGTTTGTATTTTTCTGTGTGGAAGTTTTTCCTTTGTTCTGCCTCGGGTTTTTGCTTTGGGGCTGCTGTGATCTGCTCTGCGTCTTCGCCAGATTGTCTGCACGTGCGCCTGTGTGCCAGTGCGCTTTTTTTTTTTTGCGTGTGCGTCGTGCATGGGTGGACGCGGCTTTGCTCGGATTTCTCTTATTTTCTTAGCCTCGACCTCTCACCACCTACCAGCTCCTTTTAGCAGTCGTTGCGGTTCCTAACCTCGACATTCTTTGCTTTTTTCCCCTTTTTTTTTCCTGTCGCATCTTCCATCCTTGTCTGATCACGGTACTGGGCTTTTGCATAGCATTCTCTGTTGGCCTGTGCTCTTGAGTCAATTGGTGACGCTTCACGATGCCATACCGCTCGACCCTGCAGAGAGACCTGGAGTGCACAGCAGCTCCGACCCCAACTGAAGTAGGCGTGAAGGGTGCGGGAGTTGGTGGTGTGTCGACTGCCACGGTCTCGCCACCGTCGTCAGTACCAACCGGGATTGTAAGTCGGTCGTGCGGTTCCCCGCAGCACACACCGCACGCCACTATGCAGCGAATGGGTGGCACTGGAGGTAGCCATGAGGGAGCAGCTGCAGCACCACGTGGGTTCAAGGGCAGCGTCTCGACAACATCGACTGTTGCTGACGCAACAAAAGGTGTATTCAAGGAAACACCGCATACATCACCACCACCGCCACCAGCAAGTAGCTCTTCGCGCGCTTACGCCCCCCTCCCACGCCCAGGGCCCGAGGAGAAATGTTCCACAGGGAAGTTTCCAGCCCTCACCCGCGCGACGCCTGCATCCTCTTCCTCGACCTTACACAGTATTGGCACCTCCGCTACCGCAGGCGCGTCGTCTCCCAGCAGCTTTGTGGTGTTACCACCGGTGCAGCCACTCCGATCCAACAGCACCGTCTCAGAGCTCTCCAGTGATGAGGGGAGATCTGTCAAGAAGACGAGTAGTCGATGGGCAAATCTGGGTAAGCCAAACAGCACGTCGTCGGCCCTCATGGAACGCGCTACGCTCGCACCACTTGTTTCACCCCCTATCACCACCATCGAGCAGAACCCTCCCACTAGTGATGACGTGCTCAGCGTCCCCATAGCCTCGGGATCACCTCAGGAGGACATGTCGAGTGCGAGTAGGGATTCCCCGTCTCACGTGCAGCGCCAGTCATACTTTCGCGAAAACCAGATCCCTTCTCTTTTTAACGAGCTTAGCGAGGCGCTCCTCGACGCCTTGCCGGAGGATCCAGTTTCCTTCATGAAGGAGTGGCTTCGCAGGCGCCGGGAAGCCGTTGCGCAATAAAGCGTAGCGAATGCGTTCAGGAAGTGAGCACGACATGAGCAATCCTGTCGGCGTTACTGTCGTGTTGTAGGGTCATCTGTGTGTTGCGAGCTGTCTTTGTAATGCACAGCAGCAATACTCTAGGACCCCCTCCCCCCTCTTTTCCTGATCCCTCCTCCGGCTCCGGCTCCCTTCCCTCGCGTCCTCCCTCACACTCCAATCCTTTGCTCCAGGACTACCCACTTTTGTGTCTCCTTCTTTTCGTGCCACTCTTCAAAGGTCGTTTGAATCAGTGTACGCCAACATACCCATGTCCTCTGACGGTCGCTGCGTGTCTACTTCGACCGGTCTCGTGCTTTTTTTTTTGTTTGCGCGCGAGGATGTGCATCAAAGTGTGTTTGCTTGTGTCCGTGTGTGTTACTTTGAAACGACAGGCGTTGGCTCCTCCACCGGGTTTCCCTTCGGTTCCTTAGCTGTTGCACCAGTCTTCAGGCTCACGCCCCCATCTTTTTTTTTTTCTTTCTCACGTGCAAATTTACTTGTGACTGCGGAGCTGGGGGGGGGGTGGAGGCACTGGTGTGCGTGGCAGTCGTATTGTGAAGGCAGGCCTTGCCGATGGTGCACACTTACACACACACACACACACACACATACACATACAGTCACAGGCGTGAGGGTGGACGCACATAGCGGTAATTCCATAAAAAAGAAGACCATGATCACAGAGTTCAAGTAGGTCATACATAAATAGAGCAGTAGCCGTTTGCAGGTCAAGGACGTGTCAGGAAAGGGGTGGGTGGGTGGGTGGCAGCTCCCTATCCCCCCTTTGGTACTCTGCCTCTCCTCTCCTTCCCTTGAGTACGCCTAGCAATAAGCTTTCTCTCTATTTCGCCTTTCCTGCTACTCATTCCCTCTTTTCTTTTCTGAAATGTTTTTGTGGTTGTGTCTGATAGCTTCCTACACGACATTTTCCCTTTTTGTGTGGTACCCTCCTCTCCCCATCTTTCCTCCTCTTCATTCCTGCACACAAACGCTCCGACGCTGCTATCGGCGGGTCTAACGTGGCTGCACGCAGCACTTTTTTTTTTTTCTATGTCCGTTGTGTATATTGTGTTGTCTCCGCTTCGGGGTCTGTCTCTTCCTGCCTTGGTCCCCGTGTATGTGCACTTCACAAATTTCAATGTGATTCTCCATCTCTTTTCCAGAGTATAGTTTTTCTCGCCCATGCACTGCTCAGAATTTGTTCTGTTTCTCCGCACGCGTGTGCGCCTGCATGTCTGCGTGTTGTTACGTTGTTCCCTTTCAGGGCATACTTTCTGTTCTCACGTATGTGTTGGAGGGGAATGGAATAAAGAGTTTTTAGCTGCTCCTTTTCCACCTACTCATTCATTTCATAACATTTTTTTTTGGTTGGGGGTTTTGGAGCGTCAAGAAGGAAAAAAAAATGGCGGGATTTGCGAGCAAGAAGGGCAGAGTTGTAGTGGTGGTGGAGGGGAGCGTGCAGTATGTACAGACGATGTTCATATGATATGAGCTCACTTTTTTTTGTCTTCTTTTTTGAATGCATTGCTTTTTTTTTTCTCCGAGGATGACTTACACGTGCGCACGCGCGCGAGTGGGTTGTACACGTAGGGGTGGGGCGGGGGCGGGAGGGATATTCACCATCTTCAGGCGCTGTTAAAGGAGCGGCCATTGCGTTGTAATGGAAGAGTTTGGTGGTCGATAGTGCACAGATGCGTCACCAGGTCACCTTGCTGCGATATAGAGCCCTCTGCATTTGACCAGCGTACAAGGTGAGCTGCAGTGAGTGAAATCAAAATGCCTGGCGGAAAAGGGAAGCGGCATCTCGCTTGTCTTGTACCCCCATTTTTAAAATGGGGTTTGAGGTTTTAATAAATGACTAGGGGGGGGGGTTGGCGCACGGATGACAACATATGATGGGGGATGGAGAATGGAGTCACATTTGTTCTCCTCACTATTTTACTTCCCCTTCAAGATGGATTTCGTAATTTTGTCTTAGTAACGCGTTGTGTTAGTGTTTGGAAGCTTTTTAACGCTGCGCGGTGCGGTACCTCCCCCGCTTTTTTTTCTGTTTTGTTTGCTTTGCTTCTGGAAGTGTGCGTGTGTGCCAATGTTTGCAGCAGTCAAAATTCTAATGCATGTACACACGAGAGAGAAGTACCCGATTGCGCGACGGATACCAAGGGGGGGGTGCGGCGTCTTTGTGGCTGCGACCCATTTCTCAAATTTTGTTTCAGAGGGTGTTCTATACGGTGTGCTTCATGTGGCGTTCGTGTGGATGTACGGCTGTTCATCCCCAGCATGATGCTAGCTCCCATCCCTTTGAAGAGCATCAGGGTTTGACACTCATAGTGATGTCATTAGCCTGGAGATCGCCTATTGGGCTGATGATATGGAACTCTTGAGGGCGAGCAGGTCAGATTCAGCTTTGTTTCGAAGGGACTTGGGGTCGTCATCCCCTGCAGAACATCTTACGGCAATTAAAAGTTCTCGTCGAGGAGAGGAAGGGCGTTCGCCCTCCCCTTTTTTCTCCTTTCCCCGGGGCTGCCTTCTTGAACCTTACAAAGCCCACGTAAGCATAGCCGTACACCCATAGCGGAGTCCACATGTGAAGACGGCTCTTACCGCTGCAGTGGGAAAGTCAAGACGCACGAGAATCGGCAAAAAACTCTTCTTATTTTTCGCTACGAGTACCCCACTTGTCAGCGAACCTGTGAGAGGGGAAGAAGGGAGGTGACTGTGCGGTTGCATTAACTTCGGCGCCATTACACACCACCAGCAGTGTCGTGCTCATAAAAAAAAACTAAAGGATGCTGAATCACGACATATTTTGTAGTAGGTGGGTGGGTGGGTGGGAGACATGCTCGCAGATAACTTTCCTGGAGGTCAGGGAGATCGCAATTGGGATCTATGCTTGGGAAAAAAGGGGTGTCCTGCCCGCTTCCTGAGCATGGCCCTAATGGTACGGACTTGCGTCGTTCTCCAGATTGCCTTCGCAAAGTGTAACACGACACCTATGTGTGGCCCACAGAGAGACAGCTCTTAACCAAAGCCGTACAGCTTCCTTTCGCATTCCTGTTATCAGTACTTCTCCTGAAGTCGCTTCATAGTGCCGCAGCTTAGCATCAAGCAAAAGCAAATGCCACCACCAGGTCTCCTGGCTAGTGGGCAAGACATCTGGACGGGTCGTCTGGGTTCGACTTGTATCATCATAACTCTACCTTGATCGCTGCATGACGTATTTCCTAGATGATATATATATATATATATATATATATAGGTTTTCTGCTCAGGGGAAATGAATGATATAGGAGTTCCAATCTGGGGCCATCACACCTGGCCGGTTGCTGACGTTCTCGCCATCGCAGGTAGACTCGTCGAGTCCAGTTTTTAAGAGTGCACTGGGCGTGCATCGAAGTTTACTGGGTAACGTCTCACTCTTCAGACGAGTCCGCTCACACTGCACTTCTCTGTGTTTGTGTGTGCTTTGTCTTTTTGTGATTGATATGAAAGACACTGATCTATAGAGTAGTTCGTGGAGGCTCTAAGTCAGTGAGCAAGATGTATACGATGTTTGCTAGACGACACTGCATTCGACTGTAAGTCCTCAGCTGGCGCCTGTACCTTACACACGCTCACTTCTTCCGCCTCTTTGGTCCGCTCATTCACACCGTGCACGACAGCCACTGCCGCGTCGCCGAAACTATCGACCTTGCTACATGTCGACTCGAAAAGCTGGAGAGGCAGTTTGCTCACACGAACCGTGTTCCATAAAGCACCCCCCCGCTGTTTTGAGGTGACCGGATCGACAGAGAAATGCTTGACGTCGTCACTGTGAGTGGTCTGGCACTGCTGGTGACCATGGCCGGTACGGCCCTCAGTTGAATTTCCCAACTGACACAGCGTGCACCCCCTACCACACGAAGAGAACAACAACTCACTCGAGGAGGTGGGTCTGTTGCTCCTCAGCCCCAGAGCTCTATCCTGTTGCACCTCTTCAACTCGGCCAGTCGTGACTCAAGGTGACGAGCGTTCTGCACACCCGCAGCCAAGCATTGCTGACATGGTAATCCACCCCTCATCACAGCGACATGGAGTCAGAGGGGTACGGCTCATGGACCCCACGGGGGGGGGCGGAGGGGGAGGCGAGTATCCGCGCCGATCGAGTCCCGCCAACGCCCGTGCGGAATGACTCCAGAGCTTGTGCTGATGCACGGTGGCCTAAGGCGACTCGCGAAGGGGCATGTCACACATCGCGAGGATACCGGGTGGGTGAAGCTGCTGACAGGGTGCTAGTCGAACTTCTCCCTTGGGCTTCTCTCGCACGCACGGACGCACGCAGACCACTACTTAGCCCATCCTCTTCCCCAGCGCCACGTCAACAGCCCACAGGAGAGGCAAGGAAACCTCCTCAGCGCATTTCTTAGGTAGGGTATCGACCAATATCTTTTTTTTTTGGAGGGGAATAAACTGGATGTCTTACCGTGGTGTCTCTGAATCAAATGTGAGAGTCCTCGTTCTCAGCGTGGTGTAGTACAGTCACTTGGGGTAGTTCCTGTCGAAGGGGGAGCACAGAAGACGGGGGTGGGTGGGTGGGGTGGGTGGGTGGGCTCACTTAGGTGTGAAAGTGTGTTTTAGCTCACGATGCACTGCAAACTACTCGTATGTGTTAGCCGAGCTGCTTCGTGGCATGAGTTCCCTGCCCTCCTATTCTTCCTCCTCTTCAGTGCCGGCTCTTCTCCAGAGTCATCGTGATGCCTCTGCTGTTTCCCTCGTTGCCCCCCTCCGCCCCCTCTCTCCTCCTGTCATTTCTCCTTGCCCCCGAATATGTCTAGACGAGCTGCCTCACACACTATTCTGGGATGTGCACGCGCGTGCGCGCGTGAAGGTGTTTGGGGTGGGGGCTTCTCGATTGCTGAACTTCTAATTACCCTCTTCCCTAGGGCACACGCTCTCGGAATCGCCCCCCTTTTTTTTCTGCGTCATCGCCCTCATCCACGTACAGACTGTGAGCATTAGTCCTTTCTGTGTTTCACATTAGTCTTTTTTTTTGTACCTTCACGCTTGCTCCGTTTGTGTTGTTGTTGTTGTGTGGTTGCTTCTTTTTTTGTATTTTATTTTTGTATCTTTTTATATGTCTGGTGCCTAGGTGTGTATAGTTGAATGATTGAATCTTTCTGTGCGCGTTTCCGTGAGCAGGGGCCGCTTCTTCGGCGACCCTCTTTTGATCAGGTTATGTGGTCGCTACCTCGGTCTCTGTTCCTCCTCCTGTTTTCTTCGCCGTTTCTCTGCTGTACGCGTGTCACCGAATTGTTTTTTTTTCTGTTTTTGCGTAATCGTGCGTGCGCGTGTATGTCGGTGTGTCTGACTATGCAACACTACACTCGTCTCTAGTCAGCAAAGCTGTCTCCCTCCTCTCGCTTCCGCAGCCGTCTCGCATTGCTCGCACTTTCCGCGCGTCCGCGCGCCGCCCTTCTCTTGAGGTTGAAGCAGTCTGCTACCCCCCAAGTATACCACTGGGCACAGAAGTGAAGCGCAGCCACGGTACACACACACGCACACACGCTTAGAAGAGGGCGAGCTTTGGGGATCCGCGGAAGGGACGCGCTCACGCCGCGGGTTATTCGCAATGATTTCTCTTTACTTTTCTCTACCACCAAATGAGAAGAGTACGCTTTGGCATCCTTGTTGCATCCAGCCTCGCCCTGTGTATCTTGATCGCCTCTAGGTGAGTGCATGTGGCCCGACACACACGACGCCAGCGGGCTGCTCTTCTCCACGTCGTTTCCATGAATTGTTTAATCGCACTTCGCCATTCTTCTTCTTTCCACCATCAATGACACACACGCACACGCACACGCACACACATTTTCAGCTTTCTTCGAAAGCTGAACGGCGTCGGTTGGAATTTTTTTTTTTGTGGCGACACTGTCACCATCCATGTGTTGTTTGACCACGTCGATGCAATGTCCTACAATTTTTCCACTGTCCATGGCGTCCTACCTCTTGGCACCCACCGTGCCTACATTCCACGTGCTGCGCGGCCACATCTCGTCTGGTCCACAGCCCAACCCTCGCGAATGCTGGGAAGTCAATGTCGTTTAAAGGGCGATGGGACGGCGGCACGCGAGGAGCCCCGCACCCTCCGCGACGCGGAGGCAGAGAGCGGCGAGGGCGTCGTAACGCCGTCGTCCGCTTCAGCGCTCGGCTTAGCAGGGCTTCTCACGACAGATACAGCGTCAGGCACGCGTATCTCTCTCTACTCCGATCCTGCAGAGCCACAAATTCCACAGCAAAGCACGGCTATTCCGACGCAGCGTCGAGTTGTGGCCGTGTGGACTCCCCCGACATGCACTAGCTCCGACATCGCTAATTGCGCAGAGGTGTGTGCGATGGTTCCACTCTTCGTCAGCGACGACACGGGTAGTGTCTTTGCTTACCAGTGGGGCAACTCGGACATCCCTAGCTCCCCTGCCCAGAAACGCCGCCGTACCGACGGGAACACAGATAGTTTTCTCAGGGAAGACCACGAGGGTAGGTGGACGTCGATTGCACCGGCACACTCCACGTTGTCTTGTGAGGGAGCTGGAGTGCAGTCGTCTTGTACGTCAGCGAACTCAAACCTCTTCACCGTAACACGCGGCGCCCCGGGCTGGGCTGGTCTAACGGCTTTACACTCGTCGTCGTACAGTGCGGCTTTGCAGCTCGTCTCGGTGCGCGAGTTTCACCATGACGTGCGCCTCATCGACCCCACTCAACAGACCGTGTTGCGCACGTACAGCACCACCCACGCCCCCACCGGGGTGTTTTGTCCGTCCATGCAGGCCGCTCCGCACTGCACCCTTATTGTAGAGGGTTGTCTGGTTACCCTGTACGATGTGCGGTGCCCGAGTGCGGTTGTATCGCTTGGCGAGGTCTATGAAGCTCAGGCGGAGCTTCGGGCTGCCAAAGACGTTGCGGCAATGGAGTCTCATCAGCAGGGTTGCAGTGACGAGCGCGCAAACGGCAAAAGATCGTCAGACGCCAGTGCAGTTCCTGCAACGCTTCCCATACCACCTCTCGTTCCTGGTCGCCTTACCAGCACTGTTGGCCAGGTCCGTGACGTCTGTGGAACTGTGAATCCTTTCGAGGTGGCGTGTGCAGTGGATCGTGCGCTCTGTGTGTATGACCTGCGCAAGTTCAACCGCTTATTCACTTCTTCGAGTGTTTTGAAATACGTGATTGGTGGTGTGGCTTCCGCTGCGGGTGGTCGTGCCGTGGTGTGTTCAGGGATCGACGCCGAGGTGCGACTTGTTCCACTCCACGACAAGGATGTGACAACCACCTCAGAAACCTTGTCACTAGCTGCGCGTGTTGACATACAGGCTCAGGAAAAAAAAAAGCAGCGCAGCAAAGCCGCTGGGGAGGCGGACACGGATGCCGCAGGCCCTGGGGGAACGTTCCGTACGCGACTAAGTACCTCTGTAAGCTGCACTTCGGTGTGGCAGGGTGGGTGGGTGTCTGCATGCAACGCGGATGGCGCAGTCGCAGTGGGCGTATCCATAGATGGTGAGGTGTTCTTGGCTCAGTGATTCGTGTTGAGGAGCTGCGCAGGCTGGGTAGTTGGCCTCATCTGTTTGTGACGATCGGTTACATTGCGTGAGAGCATCAAGCTAGACGGCATATGAGTGTACTGCGCTCCTCTCACCATCATTACGAATCAAGGTATCCACTACTGTGCCATTGTCTCTGACTCGTTCGCTGTGTATCGTCGTAGGTGTTCTCTGTGCTCTCGAAGACAGGGATTTCGGCCCCCCTTCTTCCCCTCTTTTACACCCGTGCACGCACAACAAGAAGAGAAACAAAACGGGCTTCACATGTGTTCTCAGGTCAACAGACGCAACGCTTGTGCTGACGCAACGACGATGCCGCCCATATATGTGTGGGTGGGTGTCTAACTCAAGCCGATCGATTCTTATCTTCCTATTATTATGATTACATATAAGAAATTCTGCACATCTACATCCCTAACCATTCCCTAAATGGAAGACAAAAAGAGTTGAGGCATACACCCCACGTCTCATGATTTACTGCGTTTGCCAAGCATATGGCGCGCGCGCGTAGTTGCCGTGGGTCACCTTTATATTTTCTTCTGCAGGATGCTTCGGCTTTGCGTTGACGGTTGCCTGCGTGAGTGTAACGAGGACAAAGTACGAGCTGCGACTATAGGCTTTAGTGGGTAGAGAACGCCTAGGCTTCCTCTATCCACATCGACCGACCCCACGCATCACCTCTGCTGCCGAAAACGCACTGTTGCGAAGTACCGAGTGCCCACGCATATTTATGGCTCACATCCGTCTCTGCTTGGCATTCAGCTAGGTCTTTGAACCCCCCCCTCTTCCCCCCCCCTCTTCCCCCCCCTCTCCCCCCCCCACACACACATTTGCCCACCTCGCCATTTTCTTCCGTGCAACAAAACGATTTACTCCGCTTAGGTCGGTTACGTTTGAGCTCGAGTCATGGCTTTGGGCAAGAACAAGCGCATCAGCAAGGGTGGCAAGCGCGGTAAGCGCGGGAAGGCGCAGGAGACGATGGCGCGCAAGGAGTGGTACGACGTCGTGGCGCCGGCGAACTTCGATCAGCGCCAGTTCGCCAAGACGATCTGCAACAAGACGCAGGGTACCCGTATCGCTGCCGACGTGCTCCGTGGTCGCGTGTTCGAGGCCAACCTCGCTGACCTGAACCGCTCCGCTGGTGAGGAGGAGGCGTACCGCAAGGTGCGCTTCACTGTTCAGGAGGTGCAGGGCCGCAATCTGCTGACGCAGTTCCACTCGATGGAGGTGACAACGGACAAAATGGCGAGCCTTCTGCGCAAGTGGTGCACGACGATGGAGACGACCGTGGAGGTGAAGACCGAGGACGGTTACACGATGCGCCTCTTCGTTGTTGCGTTTACGAAGCCGCAGGCGAACCAGCAGTCGCGTAACTGCTACGCGAAGCAGCGCTTGGTGAAGTGGCTGCGCATGCGCATCACGAAGATGATTAAGCGTCGCCTGTCGAAGGTTCAGATCAGAGAGGCTGTGTCCATCATCACGCGCAACGTGCTGAGCGATGCGCTGGTGCGCCGCTGCAACCCGATCGTGCCTCTGCGTGAGCTGCGCATCCGCAAGGTGCGCGTGGTGCGCTCGCCGAAGTTCGACGCGCAGGCGTTGCTGAATGCCCACGGCACCATCCCAACGTCGGTGGAGGCTGACTCGCGCGAGGTGGAGGAGGCAGTCGAGGCTGCGCCAGCGGCGGAGAAGGCTGCTGAGTAAGTCTTCGACCCATCCAAGCCCTTTTGCAAGTGTGCAACTAACTTTGTGAATACGACTAGCTGTTTGTTTCCAGGGTCGGCTAGCACTCACCGTAGCGTTCTCGTTGCCAGCCCATGCAGAGTCTTCTTGGACTGCTTTGTTGCCCTCTCCCCGCTTCAACCTCCCCTGTCGACACTACCGTCCCTCTTCCACCACCACCACCGATCAGTTGTGTCGTTTTTTTTCTTCTTTTTGTTTTTTTATGATCACTTTCCAAGGCTTTCTTCTACCCCGCTGTTTTGCATCGTTTGCCACGTTGCCGCAGCGTAGTGCGTGAGGGTGAAGACGCTTGCGGGAGGAGTAGGCTGGTGCGCATGGGCTGGAGTGGGTGTGTGCGTGCTTGGAGGAGTGCGATGCATGTGGGGGCGGAGGGGGTGGGTGGAGCGGCTTGTTCGCCCAAACTGAAACCCTGCACCTGCCGCTGCACACCTGTGATTCCCTCAATGTCGCTTCTGCGCCTTCTTGAATGCTGTCCACAGTGCTACCAGTTTTTCCCCCGTCATCTTCTTGATCTTTAACGCCGCTTCCGGTTGTCGTGTCTAGGTCTCAACAGTGAGAGTCGAGACCGCCTCCTGCCGAAACGAAGCCATATCTATATCTCATAAAGGCCTTTGCTCATTGTGGGATGCGCTTGCATATCAGCAGCCTATCGTCCTTCAGGTTTAGCGCAGCCTGAGGAGTCATGAAGGTCACGCGCTCGCTTTCGGGGTCACTTCCCGTGTGCAACGCTCTGTATTGTGCCGACCCAGAGTGCGCAGTGTTGCATCGACGGCGTGTCAACGTTACTGTGCACGTGTTCAAGAAGTGCCGATGAAGAGCTATTTGCTATAGCATCACCTCAGGCATCTAGATGCATACGTTGTACGCCTTCTCCCGTGCACCACAGATCGCGTCTTCGCTGGCAATCCTGCAACCTTTTTTTTTTTTACCATTTCAGGGGCGCATCTGGCTGCCTCTGTCCACACTCCCCCCCTCCTTCCCTCCACTTCAACTTCATCGCCATCTCCTTTTTCTTCTCTCAACGCCTCCCCTTTATCATCGATCAACATATTCTCTATGTAATTTTGACATTTTTTTTTGTATCTATGTGCACGTGCGCATATCCGCCACCACCACACACACACATACACTACGCCTCGTCATAATATCGTTTTTTTTGAACTCAGAAATCAATTTTGAGCCATGGCTTTGGGCAAGAACAAGCGCATCAGCAAGGGTGGCAAGCGCGGTAAGCGCGGGAAGGCGCAGGAGACGATGGCGCGCAAGGAGTGGTACGACGTCGTGGCGCCGGCGAACTTCGATCAGCGCCAGTTCGCCAAGACGATCTGCAACAAGACGCAGGGTACCCGTATCGCTGCCGACGTGCTCCGTGGTCGCGTGTTCGAGGCCAACCTCGCTGACCTGAACCGCTCCGCTGGTGAGGAGGAGGCGTACCGCAAGGTGCGCTTCACTGTTCAGGAGGTGCAGGGCCGCAATCTGCTGACGCAGTTCCACTCGATGGAGGTGACAACGGACAAAATGGCGAGCCTTCTGCGCAAGTGGTGCACGACGATGGAGACGACCGTGGAGGTGAAGACCGAGGACGGTTACACGATGCGCCTCTTCGTTGTTGCGTTTACGAAGCCGCAGGCGAACCAGCAGTCGCGTAACTGCTACGCGAAGCAGCGCTTGGTGAAGTGGCTGCGCATGCGCATCACGAAGATGATTAAGCGTCGCCTGTCGAAGGTTCAGATCAGAGAGGCTGTGTCCATCATCACGCGCAACGTGCTGAGCGATGCGCTGGTGCGCCGCTGCAACCCGATCGTGCCTCTGCGTGAGCTGCGCATCCGCAAGGTGCGCGTGGTGCGCTCGCCGAAGTTCGACGCGCAGGCGTTGCTGAATGCCCACGGCACCATCCCAACGTCGGTGGAGGCTGACTCGCGCGAGGTGGAGGAGGCAGTCGAGGCTGCGCCAGCGGCGGAGAAGGCTGCTGAGTAAGTCTTCGACCCATCCAAGCCCTTTTGCAAGTGTGCAACTAACTTTCTCATCTGAAGAGGAATGATCGTGGTGTGCACAGCATCCTGGGCAGTCGAGTGTGTTGTCAGAACAAAAGTGCAGTGGTAAAACCGGTGCTCTGAAATTTTGCATGTGCGCGTCGTGCTTTTGTCGGCTCTAAATTTATTTCTTTTTTTTTATCTCGAAAAGGCATCATTCTTGGATGTGTTTTTTTCCCAGAGTACTTTTGTTTTCCTCTTTTACCACTAATTTACCAGAAAACGAGTCGTGTGCTTTTTGAAGCCTGGCTGATGGAGGGAGGAGTCAATATTTCCGAGGGGCTGCTGTTTCGCTTCCCGGGGTGAGCCCATTGTGGGGGGGGGGAGGGGGGCGTGTGCCAGTAAGCGTTCGGGAATGAGGCTCCAAAATATCAGCCGCGTCGGTGCTTCTCATACTCTCATCCACTCCGCCCTACCTCTTACCGTCCCTCGCGCCTTCGTATGCCTTCGCTATGAGCCCCAACAGCGCTGGTCACTGTTTGAGGTGCGTAGGTGCATGGCTCCCTGGATTTAAGCACACAGTTTCATGTGTCTCCTGTCCTGCTATGCGAGTCGATGAGGGGTTGGGTGGGTGTTAGGGAGGGAGGGCCGATAATTTAGCAGCTGCCGACGCAGCCCATCTACTATGTCCTTCTCCCACTCTGTTGTTTCCTCATCACTTTGATCTTCTCCCTCTTTCTGACTTTTTTCCCAGATATTGTACTTGCACACTTGTGTCCTGCTGACGCATCTGCTCCTATATTTCGTCCCGGTCCCCCTTCACAATCTAGACAAAATCGGTACGTGCATACACACACACACACACACGAGCACACACCTTTACCTTCTGCTTGCTGCTGCTTTCATGTTCGGGGTGGCAGGTGTCTTGTAACCTCTTTCGCAGCTTTGCAAGATGCTTGGCGGCTTCGACAGCTACGCCCACCTCCGGCAGCGGGATCATCGGCCCTCTTTAGGCCACTATCAGCTCGAGCCGGGGTTTGGACCTGAATCCGGTTCCTCAAAGCGGTCAATCTTGACCCGTCATTACCAGCCTCTTGAAGGTGAGTCATGCAGTGTGGGGCCTGGTGCGTATGTGCTTCCCACGACCATCGGCACAGGTCGCGCAACGCGCTTTGGCCCAGAGTTGAGTGATACGGGTGTACCTGTGGCTCGGGTAGCTGCTCGCCAGAGCTCTGGCGATGGCGCTCTTCCCATCATCAGCAATCCGAAGCAGTACAGTATGGCACTTTACCCCAACACCCCCTCGTACAGTATTAGTAGTCGGCTGAAGTCGGAGTGGGAAAAGGGTACCAATGCTTCTCCTGGTCCCGCGGCCTACGATGTGCCCGGGCACTTCGACACGCTGGACCCGAAGGAGTATCGGCTACATCAGTCGTCGGGTCCCGCGCCCGGTGTTCACTTGGGCGTTCGCACAGCGCTCCCGGGAGAGCGCGAAAAAGAAGGCATCCCAGGCCCTGGAGCATATCAGCTTAAGCGGTTTGGCGACGAGGTTCCCTGCTCTCGCGAGCCCCCCTTAGGTCGAGGTAGTCGCCGAGGCCATACTGCCGACACTCCTGGTCCTGGAGCATATAACGACCCGACTTCCATTGGGTACCGTGCTGACCAAGTGTTGACAAAGCGTCGCTTTATAAACGGCAACACATTCGGTGGCCGCTGGCGTGGGCGAGAATACCACACAGCCGGACCTGGTCCGGCTGCCTACAGTATTCTCACCGCGACAAAGCTGTTGGAGAAAAACAAAAGACATGCGCCTAAGTTCTTAAAGACTAAGCCAAAGTTAGATCGAAAGTCTGTGGAGGATGCTTCAGCGGCGCGGCTGAAGCGCCGATTTTTGAAGAGTGGCGCTCCGGACACATATCATACACTGCCGTCTGATTTCGACTTCGATTTCCGAAAGGGTAAGACGATTGGCGCCCGGTTACACGAGCCGTTGGCGCAAGCTACCTCGGCTTTCTCGGCGGGGCAGCCGATAGACACCAGGCCAAGTGGCACTCGTCCCTTCTGGGAGTCCCCGCCGCCGCAAGGTGGACGCTTTGCACCCACTTCTTTTGATGGGTTGTCTGCCGCCGAGGCGCAGCCCGGTGCAGGGCACCTCTCACAGGGCGTGAACTCCACTCCCGGGCCGGGTGCGTACAATGCGAAAATGGGTCTGACCGCCCGCCGTGCGCCGGCGTCGCTGTTTGGACGAATGTTGAGTTCAAAATCCATATCTGCCGAAAACGGAGTACCAGGCCCTGGCCACTACCGCCTCGTGGACGAGAGGAACGCGAAAAATGTTATTTTCTACAAGGGCGATTTCCACCCACGAGGTGCGCTTGGTCAGGGAGGGGCCGCTGTAGCGGACTGTGACATTGGCCCAGGCTGGTACTACAACGACGATACCATGTATAGTAGAAGCATCAACGGCGACCGCGTCGTCAAGAAAGGTTTCACGATGGGCGTTCGCTACCCAGCGAGGGCTGTTTATCAGCACTGCCGCCCTTACGACGAAACAACGAACATTAACTGCATTTACGACGACGAGCAAACATGGGAGGCGCGGCCCAGACAGCCGTTGTCACCGGTTCACCGAAGGCAGTAACCAAGAATCGTTGCCGGCACCGCCACAAGTATGCACCTCGGTGAGAACTGGACGAGGTGGTGCACATAACTTAAACATGTATTATACCGCTGTGATTGCGATTATCACGGTGAGTCTACTGGACAACAGGAGACACCCGCATTGAGCTATCTTGTAGTGCTTACTCCCGCTCATTTCTGTAGTATGTGCATGAGAGAACCTTATTCTCACCAGCCAGTGGAACCCAAGTCCGATTATTCTTATGTGCTGTGGTGTCCTGTGAGGAAAGGAGTAGAAGGGGGTGGTGAAAGACTGTGGTGTAAGCTGTTTTTTTTTTTCCTCCCCCCTCCCCCTTCTCTTCGTGCGTACGAGGTAGCCTCATGCACACGAAACAGGAAAGAAAGACCCGTCGTCAGCTTTCACGATCATCGCCTCGGGTGTGACTCGGAGGGTGGATAGGATGACCAGACACGTATTCCCATTCAGGGGGGGGGAAACGTACATGTGTGCAGATGAGCGATTCTCTCTATGCTTCGGTGGGTGTTGTCCCAGCGTTGAGATACCCATCCTTTTTGACCCTCTCCTTTCCCTCCACCACAATGGCTTATTCCACAGATACGAGTTGTTGTCTTCATGGCTGCTTTTCCCCTCTGGTAACTCCACCAGTGCCATCTCACTTCTTCACTACCCACGCTCTATCCACAGGCCGTACCGAGAGGACAGAGACGAGTGGCGCTCTGGGTAATGACACGCAGGCACCGTGTTCACCGGAGGGATCGTAGACACACACCAACGGCGCACCAAGGCAACAGATGGTGTTTGCTCGTCGTTTCCTCAACACAATACAAGGGTGACGACGGAAAATGAGCAGCCGAGTGTACAACTCCAGTGGAAGTCTGGCCTTCGTACACAAAGGCACTGAAGAGCGATCCCCCCCCCTTGCTCCGGCTGATCTGTCAGCGAAAGCTCTGCCGCAGAAGAATTCGACTTGAAGGACAAAAAAGTCACATCCACGACTACGGCTCCCCTGTATTTTTTTCAATTTTTTTTCAAATGTTTTTTTTTTTTGCTTTGCTTCTGGGGTGATGCACTGCTTGTCTAGTACATTTCCCTTCTGCTCTCTTTTTTTCATGCACAGCGCCATACACACAGGCACACATAAACACGCAGACGTTCACAGGCTCGTCTCGAGAGGGGGTGCCTTGGTTGTATACGTATGTGTGTGTGTGTGTGTGCGCCACTTTCATAGGTTCCGCTCTTCCCTTCTGTTGCTGTTTCTGACACTGTTTCAGTTCTAGATGGTTCTCTCGGTAGTTTGCTTTCTAGGTCTTTCCCGTTTGTCGTTTTTGGAGCTTTTCGTGCACAAATCTATTTTTGCTGACTACCCTGTGATCCATCGTGCAGGGAACCGGCCCCCCCTTACCCCATTTTCGTGATTTCCGTTCCCGCAGCAACGTGTTCTCGCGCCTCATCCATGCCGTGCGTGTCTCGTTTCATGTGAAACAGCTCTGAGCCGTGCTTGATTTTCACGGTGACGCATGTACATAATATATACGTACATGTATATATATATATATATATATATATATGGATGCAGGCACGGTTGTCTGAGCTGTGCCCGCATAAGTTCTCCTCACTCCCAACCTGCACTGCTCAGAGGGACTCGGCTCTGAAAAATTTCCCTCGTCATCAACAACAACTGCGTATCTCGTTTTTTTTTCCTTCTCTAGTGATCTTGTGATGAGGGGTCTTCGCTGGTGCTGCTGCTGAAATTCTCCGGATGCCGTCCAGCTGTGGTGTTTCCCTTTCCCTCTCCTTAACGGAGGATGAGGTAGCCCCGGGTAGGATGCTTCATGGCGAGGTCAGGGTGACTGTGAGCTCTAGGCACAAGAAAGGCGTCATATACGAGGCCATTCGTCTAGTCTTTTTGGCCGTGGAGAGGAGTTGTGTGTGGGACGATCAAGGAGAGTTCGATGCGCTATTGAATGAGTACACGTCATCGCGTGTTTACCTCGATCGCCACGTGACGCTGGCCGGCTTCAAAACACAAACCGAGGATAGTGAAACTACTGGCCAGGCTCGGGAAGAGATGCTGTTTCTCCAACACAGCGCCACCCCGTACGCTGCAGTGGCGCCGACGAAGCCAAAGCAAGACGCCTTCCGCCACTACACACGGGGAGAGTTGATGCACGGGGACATCCCGATGGCCGCTCCAACGACACACGCTACCGGCGGTGCGGTCACATATGGCGGTAGTCCCGACAACAACATCGGTGCTCCATATCAGGAACCAATGCTGGACTGTGATAATCCTCACTGTGCTGCGGCAGCACCAGGTCAGAGGCCGGCGGTAGTGAGGCTCCCCGTGCTGATGCCGGGTACCCATCGTTTTCCTTTCATGTTTCGGCTACCGCCATGGTTGCCACCCTCTTTTTACTACTCATTCGTTGGCGCCAAAGGGCAACTCAAGTACTCTGCGTCCGCCACGATGCTTTTTCCCAGCAACGGTGCCCACTTTTGGCGGCACAGCATGTGCAAGGGCTTTAGTGAGTCAGCGCGAGACACCAAAAAGCCACGCGGCAAATCAGCCGATGTTTCCAAGCGCTCCTTTGTCGCGACTATGCTGCCCCACTGTGGCCACGCCCAAGGTGCCACCCCTTCCGGCGAGGCAGAGCTTTCGCAGCTGGGTTATGGGAGGCCACTATACATGGATATCGACGAGGACGGGGCTCCTGTTGTCGAGCACACGAGACAGTATCTCTCCGGCATGCACCTCTTCGCCCCGTCAGACCTCACAGTTTCTAGCTACTTCGATGTGTTGTCGGTAATGCCACGTCGTCAGTTGGTCGCTGAGTATTACCAGATTGACACGCACAACATTCATCAACGATCGGTGGACTTTCCACAGGAGGTGAGGAGCGCCGGCGGTGCTGGCGGGGGCAGCGAGATGGAGAAGCCACAAAAACGCCCTTGCAAGTTTCACGATGGCGCTGACGTCAAGTCACCCGATGTGACGTCGGGTCTCGCGGTGGGCCGTGAGGATACACACCTAGCGCTCTCCGCGCTCTACCAAACATTTCGTTTTGGCTGGCTTGCGAACATGTGCTGTCTTCAGCCACAGAATGCCCTCGAAGCGGAGGTTCTCGTTGTGGGTGCGCGAACGGTGCTACTCGGCGATGAGGTTGGTGCCCTGCAGGCGCTCGGGGTGCGGCCACCAACCATCACGGACTATGCACCACTGGGAGGCTCGTCACCCCAAGCACCCGGGTTTCTTGCGCCTGGTCTGGCTGTTGCAGCGCCCAACACGCCATGGCCCGTTCGTGGCGTGACGCTGCGCGTGCTTGTGCGAAACCACTGCCCTACGCACACGGTACGGTGCGTGCGGGTAGAGCTGAAGGTCATGGTGGAGATCTTCAAATCCCTCAAGACTCCGCATACCTTTCCCGGCCTCTGCTACTCGAGCTATGACCACACAATGCCCATTCCTCCGGGGAGCGAGGCGGTCTTTGACGTACGACTCGCGTTGGCGCCGCGCTTCCGCCGGCATGAGACAGACAGCGAAGAGTTGCTGCCGCCGCCCGGGGTGCGAACGGCGAACATGACAAGCAACACTTTTGTGGAGGTGAGTTTTCCGGGAATGTGCACATACGTGGAAGAAGAAGAAAAGACTAAAAGCGTCGTGATCATGGCGGAGACAGTCGACTTAAATGACGAGGTACTCGAGCTTCCTCTCCGGTACAGTTGAGGACAAACTTTATTGAATCTCGGTCTCTAGGTGCATGTGCTGAGTCACGCAGGATGATCGAGATGATACGCAGCTGTACGCGCCTCTTAGTGACATTGCCAGGGCTTAGCCTCCAGCGACGCCATCTGAGGAAAGGGAAGCAGTGGTTTACCTAGTTTTCTCCTAAAAATCTACACAGTATTCATACTTCGTCCGCCCGCCCGCCACTGTCCTGGTCACGTTCTCTGCTGCTTTTGTTCTCCCTTTTACAAGCAGAGGCAACAAACAAGAAGGAGCAATGCGTCAGGGTAAGCAGTTGTAGAGGAGGGGTTAGCTTGTAGCCAGATCCACTCGCCCACACCACTCCACCTCCTGCGCACCTCTTCTGCACAGACACATACACACACACACACACACACACACACACAAGGAGCGTCTTGTGTCCTTCGTGATTTCGTCTGCGCCTCTTTTTTTTTTCTGTATACACTGCGCGATCCCATGCGCGGTCGCCGTTTTTTCTTCATTTCCCCCTCCTTTGTTTTTTTTGCTGCTTTTCGCTATCCTCGCTCTTATCTGGAAGCACATGTATTTGTGGGTGTGTTTTCTTGCATCAGTTCTCAACCATGTCGTTTGGTTTCGTGTGCCCATTCTGTCGTCTTCTCTTTCCTGTACTTTTATATAGTTACAAAAAAATATATATTCTTGTGTCACTTGTGTTTGTTGGCCCCCCATTTTTTTCTGTTTTGGGTGTTCCCTTCCCTTTTTTTTTTCTCATTCACGGAGACTTGCTCCTTTTGTGGTGGTACCTGCTTTTGTGTATGCCGTGATAGTAACGGCTTGCACACCCGTAATACTTCGACTCGTCCACCGACACAACCCCCCCCCCCAAAAAAAAAAACACCCTCAACAACAACAAAAACAGGTTCACCGCATCATTCAACTTTGAACACCGTCTGCGCGTATTCACCAACACACGCAAGCGCAAGCATCGCCGCTATCCAGCGCGATTACGATTACCCCATCGACACCTGCGGTGGTCGTGGTGCTCTTTGTGGCTCTGAATGTAGTCGGTCACGTCATGTCTTTTAAATCCCCACCCTTCGTTGCCACTGTCTCTCCCCTTTCTCCCCATCTGTTTCGCCCATTAGGCCTTGTCTATCCCACCCCCTCTCTCGTTTGTAGGACGCTTCTGTTGCATTTTTGCTGTGTCTTGTTGTACCGACCCACCGTTACACCACACGTTGTACTCGAGTGGTATTTATCTTTAAAGCAAAACAGAAGCTGTCCACGCGCGTTGTCTCACGTACTGGATCCCCTCTCTCTGTGAATGCCCCGATCTGTGTTGGGACTCGTGCGTGCAGAGTAAAGGCCGTTCCACGCCAAATTTTTATTCAACACATATCTTTATCCGGCGCTCTCCGACAGTCTCCAAGGCTATTTTTTTGGGTAGGTATCAATTATATCTTTCGCAGTGCTGTGCAAAAGTAGGGGCTTTCATGTATCATTCACAGGGGGTAGGTCGGCAACACCAGCGGTCAAATCCACGGCCGGTGGTGGAAGTGACTGCGGTTGTCACCTTCCGTTGGGAGCAATACCCTCTTCCACGATAGAGGCTACTCATCAGAACGTATTTATGGTTCTTGCAGTGTGGTAAAGGGGGGATGTAAGGCTTACCCCCAATGAGCACAGCTCATTGCGAGGTTGTTCGCGCTTGTTTTCATGTCAACTCCGAAGCCCTGGTCTTGCTGATCTAGACGGTCTACTCTTTGGTGCGCGCATAGGTAGAGGAGAGGGGCAGGCGGTCTTTTGTTTCCAGGAGTCATGAAGAGGACTGAAGGTGGATTTTGTCATGCGAGAGCGCCCATGTATCGGACGACGGGAATGGTTGTCTTGAGTCTTGCCTCTACCTGGGGGCTTGCGGGGCGAGGGGGGGGGCATAACACCACCAGTGGAGGTTATGTAGAGGGCGCACGTGAGGAGGAGATGGTCGCATTGTATCCGCTGTTCCCCTTTGGTGTACGGTGAACCGTTGAGGCCCCCCCCCCCCAGCTTCTGGTATGAAATCTCCGTAGCTACAACCGGGTCAGCTTCAGCTGTATGACCCAGCCCCACTCGAGAATCACCAGCGGGCAGCTGTGTAATCGCCCCGTCAATCAATGCCCTCGCCCTTCATATCTATATCTATCTATCTATATATGTATACTTGCCTCGTGGGAAAGTAAAGATGGCCACCACCCGATAGGTGAAATCTAGAAGAGCCATCTCTCCTACTCGAGAGCAAATCGGGTGCAGCACACCTCACGCTGCGCTTCACTTTCGCACCGAGCTCGGTTCTAGTGTGTCGGCGCTCTGGGGTGTTAGACGGCAGCTCCTTGCGTGGATATGTTCTGTTGACGCTTGTCGTGCCATCCAGCAGCGACTCAGGCGATACGCCAGCATCTTCAAGCCGCCGTTTCATGCTCCCCAGGCGAGGCTGCCTCGAGCAAGGGTGAGGAGGGGGGCAGTGGCTTGAGGTGGAGAGTCTCTGCGCTGATAACGCGTGTATCAACAAAGCCTACTGTATCCCTTCTCTTTGTAGAAGAACAGGCGCGTTGGTGGCACTTCAATACCGCTCCTGATCAGCCCATGCAACAGTAGTAGCAACCCTTGGCACAGGAACAAAGCTGGAGGCGACAGTGTACTTCATGCCCAGTGGCTGTGTGCACATAGGCCGCGATCCACGGCGAGCCCTGCAGTCACACATGTCGGCGTGTGCGCAGGTGGCGTTCTCTTTGTGTGGGCTGATAGCTACGACTGCTCAAGCACTTGAAAACCCCACACGTGTTTGTGTCAACTCACTTTATCCGATTCAGGCCTTGGGGGGGGGGAGGGAGGGAGGTGGTGAGCGCTGCCGTGGGTGGGCAGGGACCCCTCGCTGTGGCGATTGTCGTTGTTCTTTGCCATCTACTACAATTTTTCTCTGCTGCCTTTTCTTGCTTTCCGGTTATGATTCTTGTCAAGTCAACAACAAAAAATAATTGACGCTCATCTCAGTCATGTTGCGTCAGAGTCGCCTTCTTCTGCGGTTGGGATCTCTGCTTTCCTCGCCCGACAGGGTTCTGCATTGCTCCAGAGTTCCACCATCGAGGGATGATTGCACAGAGAAACGCTTTTGCTTCTCTCTCCCTATCCCCTCACGGATCACTTCCTGAGTTTCTACATCTTGGTAGTGGGTGTGTTGTCTTTCCCTGGTGCGATGTGCGTGAATGCACACACACACACACACCCACACCCATACCTGTGCACACTTACTCATATATCTACCTCCCTTTCGCCTTCTGCTACACCTGATTGAACATAATCCTTGTGATGGAACACATCGTGCTTCTCCACCAGACAACAAAGCATACTTATGTATACATATTTCATGTTTACATCTTCACAGGCAGTGTTATTTTCTCCAGCTTCCCCGATATACCCGCCCTGGACACTGAACTGACGTGTCAGCCGCCCTCCTCCTCTCCTCCCCTACTCCACGGTAGGTATCTGCTCCTCCTCTTTGTTTTACCCGTGTACCCCACCATCGTCCTCGCTAGATTCATTTCGCGTGTTCGAGTGGGCACTCGTATTGCTGCACTTTGGCGGGCGTGTCGCGACTTGGAAGGCACATTTTCCAGAGGCCACATAAAAGTTTACTTCTTTTCACCCACCCACGAGGTGCGGTGCTGCTGTGAACAGAATCCGCTGAGCTTGTAAGCTTTTGCGCGGGGGCATTGTCGCCAGCGACTTCGCTGATCCCTTTTTATTTTTTTAATTCTTTTTTAATTTTTATTTTCACTTGTCCGCTACTCAATCTAGCGCTTCTGTCTTCTCCCCCCTCCTTTTTGGCCAGCCGCGCAGCTTTCATTTCTCTTGGGTAGCTGGTCGCCACGTCACCCGGCAGCAATGGTGCACACGAAGTTGTACTCTGACGTACGCAGCTTTCTAGGCAGCCAAAGTGATGTGCCGCAGTCATGGTGTGACTCGCTTCTGAGGATTATGTGCAAGTACCGTGGACTATTGATCACTCTCTTCGCGTGTCTGTCGATGCGCCAGGCTGCCTTTCTTCTTCTGGCTTTGCTGACGTGTCGCACGGCATGGAATATCATGTACGCTCAGTTGGCAGCGCCGACATCCTCTGTGTTGTACCGTTTTTATCGACCGCACCGGTTCGCGCTTACACAGGGGACACGCTGTGTGGTTCTGCTCCTTGTTTTTCATCTCTGCCTAGCTCAGCCCACACAGTCCTCGTTCGTCTCGTCCTCGGCTATCTCGTACTGCAGGGACCCCGGAGACGAGAAGCTGAACTGCGCAAAGAAGATGGTTGTGTCGGTGACAGTGGATGGAGGACAGCGGGAGGGTCAAGAGTCGCTTCTGCTTCTCAACTCCGCCGAAGAGTCGACGCTGGGCAACACCACGACCGTCCAATTTTCGCCCATCCGCATCACGGTCAGTCGCAGCGCTGTGCGCTACCGCTACCCTATTTTCTATGTGCAGAACTACAACGCGAAGCCGTACGAGTCGACTGTGAAAGGACAACTATTGAATCAGTGCAACGCCGAATTCGATGCACGAAAGGCGACGTGCGGGTTGGCCTATGATGATGCGGGCAGGGCCATCCCGTATTCGCAGGGATTTTGCTGTGACTGCAGCGCATGCCAGTCACTTGGATTCTGCAGCCCTGGTGCGCGTGCGAGTGTGTCGTGCAACGTCCTCAATCATTACACGACCGCCTCGTGCCTGCGCTTTCACGAATTGTGGTATGCCGGGTACACAATTGGTGGTTACATTACGTGGTATACGCTGAATGTGACTCTATCTCGCGATGTCTCTCGCCGCAGCGATAGCGAGGGTTCGGCCAAGACAACTGTGACGCAGAAGGCTGTATTGCAGCTTTCAACCTCCAACAGAGGAGATAAAGCGGATGGCGGGTGGAATGTGATGGCCAGTATCCTGGGAACCTTTGCCTCGGAGGACCAACCCCTCGACCTCACATCGCGCATGCTGTTTGCCCCAATTTCCCCGCCCGGCAACAGACGCGTGCAGTCCGGGACAGAGGAGTGGATGTTGATCCCGTCCAGTTTTGTCACGCTCAACGGACGCGAGTGCGACAAGATCGGTGTATCCTATGAGGCTTTCGCTTCGCAAGGTAATCGTTGCAATCTTCAGCATGGCAGCTGTCTCAATTCCCAGCTGGACGACTATCGCGCTTCCGATCTAAAGCGCATCACCGCTGGGAATAGAGGCTTATATATGGTTCCCAGTTTTGGCAACTTCAGCATTGAACGTGGCACAAACAAGTCGCCGTTTCTCACTCACTTCCCCGCCTCCCCAGCAGCAACAGTCGTCAGGATAACCGCCAGCGCGGACGATCTGGTGTACATCGTCAACCTTGCCGTGGGTAGAATCCTTTCCGCTTCCCTCAACAAGGCCGTGATCAGGGCCGACTCACAGGATGGTATTATGACGGTGGTGGTGCGCAACTCAGCAACAGTGACGGGGCGTCTCGTCGTCGGCCTTATCAATTGCACTGAAGGTGTTTTACCCATGACGGCGCGAGTGCTTTCCCTTGAGCCACAGCAGAAGTCTACTGTAACCTTCGATGTCCACGTCCGTAGTGCCGGCATGATCACAGATGCAAACTGCACAATTGTGGTGCGGAACGTGGAGGAGGAGATCACTGATTCGTACACGATTTCGTGGAAGGTGTCCCCGACAGAGTTCACGAACGGTACACAGGGCGGATCGGTGGACGGGAATGACAGTATTTTCACTGAGGAGTTATCTGCAGTGTCATGTGCAAGGTGCAGCTATTTGAATATTTTATGCGCAATGCAGAGATGGTGCTGGCGGCTCTTTTTGTTAAACGTTCTTGGCTATCTCGTGATAGTGGGTGTTGTGTTGTGTGTCTCATGTTTTTGGCGTTCCCTTTGTTCCTGTCTTCGCTGCAAGGAGGAGAGGGCCCCTCGTAATCACCACATCGGTGACGTGGAAGCGGTGCAGATGGACCAGTTGAGCCAATGGGAGTCTCACTTGAGGGGCCGTCCCAAGATTGGCAGCGTTAACTCGTCTCGCCTACTCGACTCGGACGACTGTCGGAGCGCCTACACATTACTTCAGACTGCAGCACAGGCCAGCCTGCCCCTACCACCGCCACCACTGACTTCGGTCACCATGCTCAATCCGGCCCACATGTACTACTCAGAACCTGGTTTTTCGACGGTGGGCAGCTGTTTCGCGCCGGCGTCGCCGATAGCGTACCCCATGTATCTCCCAGAGGATACATCGCATCTATCAGCTATGCCGCCATCGCCGACGCGCATGTTTTCTCCTGCGCCGTTGCCGAGCGCTGCACGGTGTCCCTACGGTGACGACGATGCTTTTCTAGAGAACCCATACTTACCAGCGCAAGACTTTCTTCTCAACTCCCCAGCGCGCACAGTACCGTTCACGTCGTCACTCACGCCATCACGTGTCACTAGGGTGGGCTCGCTGTGCAGTGAGGATGATGCCAGCCACGCCGCAGGTACGGTTCAGCACGTTTCGGCATTGTAATGGCAGGGGCAGCCATTAGCTGAAGTGCACACACTGTACGCGTAACAGATTAGCGCGACTCGCATCGCCGCCCCACGCTTCCTCTCCCTTCTAGACGGGGTGCCTGCCTTCCCCTCTTTCTTCCATGCAGTTGACGCTCTCGGTGTACACAGTTGTACACCTTTTTCTCGACTTTTGCGCGTACAGAAAAGGGAGGGGGGGGGAGGGAGGGAGGGGGACAGGGGCTTCCCTTTTGACTTCGTTATCTGCAGCTCCCCTCCTCACACTTCGTGCCAGTTGATACTGTGTATGTTTTCGTTCCATCAATCCTTTTTTTTTGTTTCTGTTTTCATTTAGTAATAAAAAAAAGTTATTTTAGTTTCGCTTTTTGTTTGTATTCCTTGACCTTTTTTTTTTTTATCTCTACGTGGATGCTTTGTGTGTCTGTGTGTGTGGATGCAGAGTGCACCGCGCATCTTTATGTTCGCGCCTTCTCTTGTACACTCCATCCTTTTATTTTGAAAACAAATCCTCTCCTCTTTTTTGTATTCCTTGTTCACAAGTTCAAGCGTGTATGCTACCTTAAAACAAAGTGGTACACTCTCGCGCTGTTTTCCCTGTTTCCCACGATTTTAGTTTCCCTTATCCTTATCCCCCCCGCCCAACGATCACCTTTTTAGTGTGTTCACTTAAGTGTACTTCCCACGTCCATTTTCATTTGTACGACCGCGCATCAAATCAACCCGCTTTTTTCTCGCTGTTTTCCGCACATCATGTTTCGGTGCCCGTTTCGCCCATTCCTAGTGTTCTCAAAGGTTCGGGTGAGCAAGGAGGAGGGGGAGAGGGAAGGGGGTATGGATTTCTTCCTTCAACGGACTGCCGTTTTCCCTCCCCCCTCGAGATTCGCCGTGTACCTATCTCTTATACTCGCACATATATATATATATATATATATATATATATATATTTGTGTGTGTGTGCGTAAATGTTTGTATAAGTCTTTGTGTGTATTATTATATTTGTGTGGAGTCCCCGCAGTAATGACACGGTGGTTAATGGCAACGCCAGAGCAAAAAGAAAATTAGTCCTACAACGGGGCAGAGAAACGAATGCATACGCCCACACAAAAAGAAAAGTGCTCAAGCTGGTGGAAATGCGACCCTCCTTTTTTACGGATGAGGCGAACCTGACTTCCGTTTTGTTCCGAGATCGGACGTCACCGTCCTTCTCCGCTTTCTCTGTCCCTGTTCATTGTGTGTGTGTGTGTGTGTGTGTGCCTTGATGCAGGTTGGGTGTACCTGGGAGCTCTTCTCCCTCTGACCTTAGGGCGTTTTAGGAAGGTCTAGATGAAATGATGTGTGGTTTCTTTCTCAATCCACGAGCTACCCTTTTTTTCGTTTTGCTTTATCATCTCCTACTGTACAACTGAAGGCGCGGCGATCGAGTCCCAACTGTTGTCCAGGCCACTGCTTCTTTTTGCAGTGGGCTCGAGTGACTACGAAGAACCGCTGCACTTCTCTTCTATTCCAACATATCCATGCGCACTCTCACGCATAGACACACCTACACATTTATTTTAATAGATAGATATTTTGTCATAGAATGTAAACAAACAGATTTACCTTTTCCATGATTAAAGGGTTGCGCTGCTGACGATCAGTTGCTGTCTTCGTGTTCCGAATTCCCCAGCAGGACATTGATCACCTTGCGTCTATTTGCTCTGTCCGAAGCTTGAGGTAGTAGTTGACGTCTGCACACACACACACACACACATATATATATATATATATATATATATATACCAGAATAGTCCTCAGTGCGGTGGCTTCATCTTACTGTACGGGAGCTCCTGTTTTGTACCCCAGGTCTGGTGCACAGCCTCCCCCTTTTTCGTCACCCCCCTCTCCTGACAATGGACTCAAGATCCTGTGCGACCACGTCGTCGCCGAAGACGGCTGGACTCACCAAGTATGCTCTCTTACTTGCAGGATTGGAGAGAAGCTGTCAAGTTACACCCGATACGAATGTTCGATCCACTCTGCACATGGGGGGGTCGAAGGGTCGATGTGCTTCCGCGGAACCAGCCCACCTCACCAAGTCGCCAGAGTCGGTGCATGCGCTCTCCTCATCCGCTGCTACTGATTTTTCTTTGTCAACGTCCTTCGCTTCGTATTCCCCGTTTCGGGCCCAGCGGCGCCACAAACCCACCAGCACCCCTTCCAATGCGTCAATGATGCCATTTGAGCTCCGTGTTCATCACCGGCGCAGAAGGGGCGTCCGTGATGGAACGCATCACAACTGCGAGGCTCTCGCAGAAAACGTGAGCCTCATGTCTCCATATGCCACACTGTCAACGAGACCCTCAACTCATTCGCCTGGGTCAGTAGTCAACGTGCTCAGCGGCGACACCAACTCGACACTAGCTGCTCTTGGCTGGTCGGAGAGTAAGCCTCAGTACCTTCGCGGCGTCGGCAGTGAGACAGACAGTAGCGCTCCGGGGACCCAATATATCCGCACCTCGGACGACTACTTGCACTACTACCTTGCTCGCTATGCTCACCAGATTTTGCCCAAGTCTCCTTGTCCCACTGTCAGCACTGCCCCTCCAATGGCGCGCAGAGAGGCCCACCGCAACGAGGAGGGCGTTGCGGAAAGCCCACGAGTGCCCTTTCCAGGTCATCCCGATGTTAGCGAGGTGCTCGCAGGCAACGAAGTGTCGGCCATGAGCTGCTGGATAGCTTCCCCACCACTCATCAGTATTACAGGTTGCTCACCCATCCGGGCGGGTGGAGGCGACACGTTTGTGGAGGCAGTCGAGTACAGTGGGGGTGCGGGTTGCACAGGTTTAGGGAATGTCGTGTGCCGTCTCAATTTCTCCCCCTGACACGTCGCCAAATTTCTCACAGATGTTGTTCGAGTATGTAGGGTATGGTCATTCAATCACGCGGCAGCAGGCAAGGGGAAAGGGAGGGTGTGCGCGAGAGCATAGGGGCGACCGAGAGGGGGCAAATAGTTTTGATTGCGTTTCTCCTCAAGAGGTCCTGTAAAGGTGGAAGTATATCCACAACAGTCGCATGCCCTACTGCTTTAGTGCAAAAGCCTCATGCAAACCGTCTGCATACAACTCGTTGAGGTGCAACAAGGGACGTGGCTATTTTTTTTTAATATATATCTGTGCAGGCAAGAGACAATTGTAGGCATGTAGGTGGTGTTTATCAGTGCGCTTGTGTTGCACACTTGGCGTCTTCGATGTGAGTGGAGGCGCTGCTGTTGATCAGGGGCACCTGTAAGGCACTCTCCGTTTTCGCTTCCACGTGTAGAGCACTGCGCCGGAGCTATCGCAGTCGGCCTTTCTCGGCAACCCCCTCTTGCCCGACGCTATCATTTCCTACGCACCTTTGCTCTGCGTCGTGGATCGCTGGCGCATTGGCCATTCGTTTTTTTTTGTTTCTCTTTTCGATGGCACCGTAACATCCCTGACCTCGTGGGGAACGTATCTATACTCCTGTTCCCCACACGCGAATAAAAGGGAGAAGAGGGCATCGGTCGACCCTTCGTTGCTTCTATGGTGATTTGATATTGGGTCTATCTAGTCGTCCACCGCTGCCGCCCACACGATATATATATATATATATATATATAGATGTGTACGCTCATCTAAAGGCTTCCAGTCGCGATGGTCCCTGAGTGTTAAGGGGACCCTCCCCCCTACCTCCTCACCTCCCGTGCCCGGTGTCGAGAGGGGGGGGGGACAAGACGCCTATCGCCGGTTCGACTACCTCTGTATCTCTGCTGCCAACGTCTGGGTATTTTCTGTTTCATTAAACGTTCGGGGGGTCCTACGGCGAGGCGAGATGAGGTTGATGTATGAATTTGCCTCGCAGCAGTCTTGTGGTCAGCGGTGCTGCATCGAAGAGGCTGTGCGTCAGTACAAGTCTTTGCAGTTTTCGTTGGATATACGACTGATCACTGTGAATCAAACACAATTTGCTAAGCCTTCACTGCATCCTGACAGGGAATCGTTATCGACATCGAGAAAATATACTTGGTTTGTGAGTGCTGCAATGGGGTCTGTCGGCACGTGATGTGCAAAGTGATGGCGGTTGAAGTCTGAGGCAGAGCCCCTGTTATATTTGTGTTTGTAAGCCTGCGCTGTAGCGCGTCCCCATCGCCGGTCATCCCCCTTCTCCCTCCCTCCCCCCCGCTCTTAAGATTCTGTGGATGGTATGGGTACGTGCGCGTGGAGCGGACTTCTATCTGACAAACCGAATAAAAAGGAAGAGACTGATCAAGTACAAACAGATGCCCAATAAGGCTCTCTCTGCACTCTGCAGCGTCTCGGTGCAAGTGTGCACTTGCCTTGGCTTGTCACATCTATTGCGGAGCGACTCTCTAAAAAAAAAAAAGCGGGTGGAGGTGTGTCTCTTTTGGGCGTAGGTGTAGTGGTTGGGAAAGTTTTCTTCCCCCCCCCCACCACACACACGTCCCATGCAGGAGTTGCTGTCGTCACAGGTTTTCCTCTGAATCGGCAGTATGTCACGGGTGGAGGAAGATGGAAACGTATCGTGTCGCGAGCGCACCGTTGTATGTAGAAGGAGACCATAATCGTGGCTCGGAACATTATCTTACGTTTCTTGCTCTGCCGTCGTGAGGAGGCGGCGCAATATTTACCAAGGGCATGATCATCGTCACATACTTCCTTAATGGAAGGGTTTGGATGAGGAGAGAATATTCTATTACCGAAGCGGCGGAGCAGAGAAGAAAAGAAGTCAAGGGCGTAGGGTGAGCAATGCGCAAAAGGTGTTCTGTCCCATTGTAGGGGTTCACCGCGTGTGTGTAGCTCTCACCACTCGTTATTTCGTTCTCTCGCTTCGGGGGTTTCCTCACTCCGTATCACCGTTCTGCCCATTATCTCAGCTTCTGTTTACGACTCCACAGGCGTCGAGCTCTCCCCTCAGCTACCCTTCATGCTTCAGGCGCGCGTGTGTGTGTATGTGTGTGGATTTTGCTCATATGTATTTACTTGCTCTCATTTTTCTTCGTCCGGCCCTTCTCGTTTTTTTTTTTCCATGACGACAAAAAACACTCAGTGCAGCACACCTCTCGAGTAGAGCAAATAAACGTCTATATGTATCTAGATTTATATGCATACATATATATATATATATATATATATATTTGTAAGTAGGTGTAATACAGAGTCATAGTAACCACACGCACGTAGCCACATCCTTTTCTACTGCACCTGACTCGACTCTATTATTTTTCCCTCCACCTCACAGCTGATGTTTTTGCTCACACGCCGTCATCGCTTACCCTTGACGTCCTGTATCCCCTTCCTCGCTCCAAGCGACAGAGAGAGAGCAACTACTAAGCTTATCACTTTTTAGGCGCGCACCACCGCCGCGCGTACGTGTGGCTCCGTCGGAGAAATCCGTCAAGGCGGGAAAGGGGGGGAGGTCGTGCCTGTTCATGTCTCTTCCCTCTTGTCAGCAACTTCATCGTCAGCTGCAGCACATCCTCCTTCGTCGCCATGCAGCTCGCGAGTCGAGCGTTGAGCTCGACTGCCACCTCTTTCTTCACGGGGTCCTGTGAACTGGAGGATGAGCAAGCCGTGTTGAGCGACTACGTGGTTGGCCATCGCCTCGGCGAAGGTGCACACGGCTCCGTCTACGTTGTTCAGTACTTGCCATCGGGAGATCGCTTTGCGCTGAAGATCTTACAAAAGAGGGACCTCTTCAACAGCTCCGTAGTCGACCCCGTGGACTCGCAAGGTGGGGGAAGCGGCGGATCACCGTCTGCAGACGAGGCAGGAGCGTTTCATTTCGGTTGGCCCCCTGCTTCTATGGCAGCCGTTCTAGTCAGGACGTTTGAGCAGCAGATCATCTCCGAGGCGATGGTCATGCAGTCCCTGGAGCACCCACACGTTGTGAAGTTCTACAAGTTTTTGAACTCCACCACCGCTTTTTACTTCGTGATGGAGCTGGCGGAAGGTGGGGAGCTATTTGATTTGATTTTATCCAAAAATTACTTTGCGGAGGACGAAGCCCTCATGTACTTCCAGCAGCTCATCTCGGCCATTGACTACTGCCATCGCAACGGCGTCGCACACAAAGACTTGAAGGCCGAAAATTTACTTCTGAGTAGCGATGGGCGACTGCTGGTGTGCGACTTCGGTTTCTCCTCAAAGATCAGTAAGGAGAATATAGACGATCCTGAGAAAACCCTCGGCACAGGCGACAACGCTGCGCTCCTGGACACTATTTACAACGGGTGTATGTTCGGGACACTGCACTATACCAGTCCAGAAGCGGTGGCGGCGTCCTCGCAGCAGCGTGGGATTTTGTTCGCTGGTGACTCCATGAGCGCACCAAAAAATGCACGGGGTATACAGGAGAACCAAGGAAGTGGCTTCGGTTTCTATCCATCCACCTCTACTGCAACGTCTTCCACTTGCTCCAACACCTCGCCTTCTCCAGTATCGCACGCATCGTCGCGCAGCGGCTCTTTTTCAGGGGCCTTACGAGGCAGAGCCTCTGAGGCGGTGGGGCTCAAGGGCTCGGGGCTGCGCGGAAAGGCCAGTATCAAGGCCAGATGCGCCTCCTCTGACAGGTCCCGCGACACCTATTCGCTGGACGACCGGGGGGAGGCAAATGAGTCTTGTGTGAAGATGCAGGCGCCGTCCTCGGTCTTGCTCACTACGCCATCCGCTGCTGCTTCTCCTCTGCCCCATTCCGGCAGCAACCAGAGCCTATGCAGCGCCGCCAATGAACGAAAACGCAAGGGCAATTCAACACCTCACAGACTGCACCGAGTCGGAGGTGGGATCAGCACCCTTGTCAAATCACTCATCGGCAGCAGCGGGGGTCGCCACCGCCACCGGCAAGGCCAGGGCTCGCGTTCACACGGTGAGCACAGTAGTCCGCAGAGTGGAAAACAGGCTGCCGTGGCCATGCGACCAAATGCTGAGGTGAAGGACAAGTTGAAGCGCTCAAATGGGACTGCTTATTCACCAACCAGCGGAGAAAGGGAAGAGGGCACAACTTTGGCGCATCAGCTGCCTCAGAGTCGTTCCCTCTGCGTGCCATCACAGGATAGTGCACCCATCCCCTCCTCGTGTGTATCATCGACGATGTCGTCCCCTTCAACCTTGTCGTTTGCGAGTCCACCCTCCCACCATTCAACAGCCCCGGTTGTATCGCGTATTCCATGTCACCGGGACACTACTGGGGTTGCACAGCGTGACCAGTTCTCTACATCAACCGGCAGCCCAGCGGCATCGAAATTGCTCATCCCATCTCCACCACATAACCGTTCGGGGATGAAGGACGCTGCTGCTGCAGTTGCTTCCAGTGGCGCTGTGGACGACTCTAGCTCACCCACTCCGGCATCCCACAAGGATACGATAGGTGTCCAGCACTTGCCTCGGAATGCGACGCCTACGCCTGCCTCACCACTAGACGCGTCGAACATGAGCAGCGCGTTTCCCCTGCCCTCCCACAACCGTCGTGAGGCTCATGAACACAAACATCACGGTCGTCACCATCGGCATCAGCGGGGTAACAGCTGTAGTCAGGCGTTCGGTACCTCGGCGACGCGCGAGCCTCAGCCCATCATTGTCGATCCCTTTCAACAAGACTTGTGGAGCGCTGGCGTCATTCTTTTTTTCATGCTGACCGGTCGGCTGCCCTTCGATGGTAGAGACGAGGAGGAGACTCTCCACTTGATCCAGGTGAACGAGTTCGGCTTTGACGACGAGGAGGCGCAGCGCATTTCGCTGGTAGCACGGAGGCTGGTCACGCAGATGTTAGCGCCTGAGCCAACGGACCGCCCCACGATCGATCAGATCGTGGCCAACCCTGGTTTGCGCGGGGTTTGCAACCCGAAAAGGATTTTCCGCACCGCAAGGACCTGATGGAGTCGCTAGGTTTCTCGGCACCAGATTCTGCGTTGGGCGGACATTGTTCTCAAAAGTCTGTCAAAGCCGCGGGGCTCGCAGGCGACGGGTCCGCCCGACTGAACAGCAGCAGTCGTGGGGTATCAAGTTCTTTTCCTGGCAACGCAGCCAGTACTGGTGCAACGTCACCTGCTGTGCATTCCTTCACCTCGGACGTGCGAATGCCTGTCCCACTGGTGCCGTCGAGCAACACTTCCTTTGAAGCTAGGAAGTCCGCACGACCAGGTAGCGCGTCCGGCAGGAACCGCGGCTCCCGCCAACCGTGCGACCCATCGGCGTCCGTCCCGTTCGTCTTCTAGATTTCTCCACTCACCACGTCGTTACCGCAGAAGAGGAGCAAGTACTCGAGACAGCGTTTCGAAAGATTGACTCGGATGGCTACGGCTGCATCACGCGAGATCAGCTGCGCGACATGCTCACTACCCTCCACGGCGACGCCGTTCGAATAGAGGATGTTGATGAGCTTGTGCGGCTTTTCACCGGCAACGAAAATGCAGTCAGTATTACCTTCAAGCAGTTCCGCGACGCGTGGGTGAACAAGGATTTGGCGCACGCACCGTTCACTCACAGCAGCACGTTCCAGCTGGCCAACATCATCGGGACGGAGATGGATGCGGTGGAGCGGGAGGTGGTTCGACAGCTTCGGACTGCGTTCAATAGCCTCGACGAGAGCCACAGCGGTGTCATCCAGCTTCATCAGGTGCAGCGCGTGTTTGAAAAGTGTAGCATACCCGTGCAACGAGAGGATTGCCTTTCCTTTATGCAGTATTTCCACGAAACCGAAATGAATCGATCTCACCAACGCGCTTCCCTTCATTGGCAACGCTGGGGAGCAGCACCGAACACAACAGGTCTCGTGCACTCCTCTGGGACCAGGTCCCCACTGGAGTCTGCAAAGGCGCACTCGCTTTTACCCACGACGAGCGCGACGCGGTGCTGTAGTCCGCCAACAACGTGGCAGAGCACCGCCTTCATTACCTCGCCGTCCGGTAAAGGCGATGTAAACTCTTCTCCCGTCAGCCCCGTCCCAGGGAGCACCGCACAATCGATGTGGCAGGTGCCGGACTCCCCCACATCTCCGTCGGGTATCACTATCTCCTTCGATTCCTTCGTCCGTGGAATCGTAAAAAGCAATATTTTGCTGAAGCACCCGCTAGGCCGAAAGTTGGCTGCGGCGACTAACCTTGCGGCTTTGTTCCAGTCGTGCAACGTCACCGAGTGCGTGCGGAGTGGTTTTCTCGTTACTGGACTCCAGAAGGTTGTGTTGGCAAAGCTGGCGAGTATGCCGGAGCGACTAATGTTGCTGTACTCCGACGAGGTGGTCTCCAACACCGAGAACATCTACTCATTTCGATATTTGGGTTCCTCGGCGCTGGTGGTAGGGGCCACGATGAGCGACACAACGCCGTTGTTGATGTCTTCGTCACTTGTAGTCATGGCGGCAAGCACAGGCTCAGCGAAGAATTTGCCTCTAGCTCTACAAGATAGTCGTCCTTCGCAACGTCGCACTACCATCCCACCGACGCTGTCTGCACAGCTGCGCCACCGTATCATTCCAGTCGATGACAGCGACGCAGCAGGCGGCACGGCAGCAGCTGCTCACGCACATTCTACCCTCTACAGCCCTACCCCTTTCTTGTCTGACTCGAAGACCACCTCCACGCAGCCGCCCCTTTCCACCTCCAGGGCTGTTCTACGAGCAGGCCCGCCGGATTCTGTCGTGGCCTCTCCCAGCGCAGGGCGATCCACAGGTAAAGGCTCAATGAAAAACGCTGACTTCACCGCACAGGTGCAACACGGCCTCTCCGATCCCAACACACGCCCACCAGGTGGTGCCAGAGCAGCAGCTGGCACTACTAAGCGCCAGACTACGGTACCGAGCGGAGGTGCTGGGGAAGGAATGCCGGGTAACTCCGCAGCTTTTCCCTGCGGCTCAAATTCGCAGAACGGGTTGCTTCCACAGGCCCCTCAGAACCTGCCCGCACAAGTACCGGAAACGCGCGCGCGTCTCTCCCAGGACACGGGCAACGATAGCAAGAGGGCTGCCAAGGAGGGGCATAGCTCCCTCGCTCGCGCACGCCGGCTCTCACCTTGCGTGAGCACCACTTTTCTCGAAGCTCGTAGCAGTAGCAGCTACGGTGCCGCCTGCCCGAGTCCTAGTGATGATACCAAGGTCCGCAAGGCCACGCCGGCGGTCGGTGGGCGACCAAAGGCCAGGGACTGCGCTGTGCCACGCCCCTCGACCTCCAGGAGCAGCAATAGAACCACATTGCTAACTACTGCCAACGCGCGCGTATATCGGCCAAAACACGCCCACAGTGCAGACAGCAACAGCGCCATTGACGAAGCAGACAGACGAAGGGATAGCTCGAAGAAGGAAGCAGGGGTGTCGTCATCGTCTAAGACGGCCTCACCAGCGCGGCGCACCCTGGCTCTCGCCGGTGCGTCTCCCTCGCGACCCACCGCCGCTTCCCGCCCCGCTTCGCCCGTCTTTCTTTCCTCGAAGCGAAACGTAGGCCTAAAGGCAACCTCAAGTCCTGCTCGTCATACCGACGCCAATGTAGCTGTGAAGGCGTCGCCCCCAGCTCGGGGGCCCTTCTCCCCTGGTCAAAGTTTGCCCTCTCCGTCGAGCGTGGCGGGCGTCGTAACGAAGTCGGCGACATTCGCACACCGAGCCATGGCCTACGGCGGCCACGGAACGGTGGCCCTGGTGAATGGTGTGTGTGACGTGGACGTTATCTTGTCTCCTGCTTGTCTCGGTTACACATTGGTACAGTTCCGCCGCATTCACGGCAAGACAAGCGACTTCCACGAAGCTGTAACATTTATCTCGAATCTACTCGAGATGGAGCGAGAGCAGGCCATGCAAGATACCATGACACGGGGAGAGAGTGAGCTCATGTAGGAACATGAGGTCGCAGAGTCGGTTCCCTGCTTTGTTGTGTGTGTATCACCAGGCAGTTCAGCCTGCCTTTCCCTCCCCTGCTCGAATATTGGTGGTGCACCTAGGCTCCTTTTCATGCTACTTGATTCCCAATATTTAAGTCAGCAGTGCCGATCGTGCCGGCCTCAGAAGCCACTCTCTCCAGCCTCACGGCTCGCTGCCTCGGTTGCTGAGTTTCGGAGACGTTCTGGAGAGGACCGATGGCGATGCTTCCATTGACTCCGCAAAGTTGTGCCCCCTTTTTGGTGTAAGAGTATATACATATATATGTATATATATATATATATATATATATATGATCGCGATGTCCGTGTTGCACCTCTTCTTGCTCACTGTAGCCTTACGTTTGCTTTCTTTTTTTTTCTTTTTTTTTAGGGGGGGTTATTATGTATGCGTTTTCTCTTATTGTTTATGTTTCCTTTTTCGACGTGAAAAGATGGAGATGGTGAGGGGGCGGGGCAGAGGCGTCACACGCGTCTTGCCTTTCTCCAATCTTGCCCCATTTTGTATTTTTCCCGTACCTGTGACCCAGCTCGCCTCTAAGGAAGAAAAGAAAATGAAAAATAGGGCGCCGTCACTGTGCCGATGGCCTTTGCTTGCAAGTCGGTGTGGGTGGCGGCGAGACCTCTGCAGTCTGCCTGCCCCCCTTTCCTTCCCACTCAACGGATCGCTTGGGCACTGGGTGCTGTGCTGGTCTACTTCTCCAATCCACATGTCCCTGTCCTTGCAGGATGCGCGCGCAGGCACACGTTCTCTACTCAGCTGACGTCTTTTCTCTGCTGAGGGGGGGGAGTTCTCGCTGCGAATTGTGTACCAGATGCAATATGTGCCCTCTATACTTTTGTTCTTCTCACCGTGGATTTTCTTTTCTTTTTTCTCTCCTCTGCTCATCTGTTGGTGTGTGTGCGTGCGTGTGTGTTCTTCCACGGTTCATTCCCTATCGCACAATTCGCCACGCGCGTGGCGATCTTTTTGTCACCACAAATCTGAACAATCTCTTTTCTATATCCCCCTCCATCTTTCAACCTCGCAGTGACAAAACGTGTGAAGAACAACACAATTCGGGGGACGCCAAGTATACCCGAAGGAAGCAAATAGTTCACGCCAGCGACACTGCACTTGTGCCGTACTCATCCAGATTAAATTCCGAAGCAGTGCGCATAGAGAGAGAGTTGTCGAGGGGGGGGGGCGTTTCCTGTTTCCGAGTCACACGAGGGTGAGGACATCGCCGCCTTCCCGTCTCCCGGGAAGCAGGAGAAGAGTGCCGACAACTGCGGAGAGACTCCTGCTAACTCACGTACTCTGGAGGCTGTGCTTTCCCCCTTCCTCCCTCGCATCCGTCTAAACACTGTTCATTTCTCTCTTCCCTCGTGTATTCCTTCAGTGAATCGGGCACATGTCTGTGGTTTGCCGATTTGCCCACCAACATTTTAACACCACACTTAAGTTTGAACGCAACTTCGGCACGCGCGTCGCGCAAATCACTTTCCATTGTGTGCGCACCTGCGTTCTGCATCCACCCTACAGCGTTTGCCTACTGTTCAGTGGCTGTCGCCGCCGTTGTCTGCCATTATATGTTGTGATCTTTCTTCTTTTTTTTAAGTTTTGATTTGCACATTTTTCAGATATATATTTTTATACTTATATATATATATATACATATATATATATATATATATGGGTTAGGCTACAAAGCCACGCCTCTTCACTAACAAAAAACATTCCTGGCGGCTTTCCACGGTGTGTGCATACTCGTGTGCCGAAATTTACGCTTCCCATTTTCTTTTGGTCTCCTCCATCGCTTTTCTGTGTGTGTGCATGCGTCTGTGTATTGTCAGCCCATAGATTTAAAATTTCTCCCGAAAAGAAACATTACCACAAAGGAGGCAGGAACCGTTTGAACAGGACAGTGAGGGTAGGGAAAGAAGAAGGTGAAGCACCGAGTGAGCCCCCCCTTTTTTTTATTTTTCATCTCTCTCCCTTGTTTGCTGCTAGTCGCAGGTGACCCCTAAATTTGTCAGCGTGCCGCTCTCTGTGCTTGTCATTAACGCCTATCACGTGTACCCACCTTTTCAAACGCGCGCGTGCGAGCTCCAGTGGTGCTCCAGCTCTTATTTGTTATTTTTTTTTTGTCACAGGAAAACACTGAGGGTTACCTCTCCGCCCTTCTTCCGCTTACTCCGCAAGGCGACAAGAGGCTTACGGAGCAGCAACACAGGTCTTGGAGTGATAAAATACACGGAGAGATAGGGGGAGAGGGGGAGGGTGCAGAAGTGATTCGAACAATCTCGTCAAAGCGCGCAGACAGCTGGAAAGGGGCACGGAGGATATATAAGAGGGGGGGGGAGTTCTTAAATCCACGGGCTTGAGGGTGCACCATATCCAGGGTTGGGGTGTAAATATTGTCTGCCCCCATTCCTCTTTCCCCCCTCCTTTTTTTTTTAATATACTTTTTCAGTGGTGCCTTCCCTGCCTTTCGTCACTGGCTTTCGACTAGGCTCTTTCTTATATGTGGTATCCTACCAACAACTATACGTATCGAAGATTTTTGCATTGTCACTGTTTCTTTTTGAGTTTCTTTAATTTTTTTTCAAAGTTCCCTTTTTCGCGTTTATGATTAACTGACGATTCATTTCGCTTCTACTCTTTCTTTGTTTTCTCCTCGTCTACGCTCCCTCCCTCCTCCTGTGCGAGTGAACTTTGTGTGTTCCTCTGCGCCATATATATATATATATATATATCCACTTACTGCTTTCGAATTAGCCACGTGACATTGGAGGCAACAGAGTACGCACAACGATCGAGACACCAACACAATTTTTCAATTCCGGAAGTTTTCCCAAATCTATACGATATATTTGTTTATATATTCTGTTATACCCCCGCCTTCTGTCCGGTACGCTATTGATTCTTTTTTTTTTTTACTAGTATTCATTGATTTCCCGAGGGGCTTTTCCCCCTGCCCTGCAGCCCCCCCCCCCCCTCCCCCCCCCCTCCCGCACTCCCCCCATTCCCCCGACACACATACACACACACACAAACGCGTCACATAGGGCGCGGTGAAAATCGGTCATCACCGCGCGGCAAGTGCGCAGAGAGCGAAAAGGAAACGGTGCGACTACTACACTTATTCCCTCCCCCATTGAGCGTGACGTACTGCTTTGCCTTTTGTGAGCGCTGTTTCTCTTTTTACGACCGCTCACTTCGATTTTCATATCGCCCACCTTCGCAACTGTGCCATTGCGTTGTTTGTGCGTGTTTGTGTGTGTCTTTGTTTCTCCGCTGACAGTTTGTTTGCTTTCGTGTTTGTCTTTAATTGTTTTTTTAGCTATTATTATTGCCCTCCTTCCCCTTCCCCAACCTCGACTAGTCCTTGGATTATTTCTGAGTTCTTACGCTTGGCTGAAGTTAAATACATATTAGTTCAACTCCCGTTCCGACCATCGCGGTATCATATTCCTTTGGAGGACAGATCGACATATATATATATATTTATCATTATTGATTTACTTTTTTATTCATTCCGTTTTCTATAAAGAAAACATTTCAGTTCAACTTGTGTCTCTCGTCTTAGCGCCGGTGCAATTGTCCCTCCCTCCCTCCCCCCCCCCCCCCCGTACCCCTTCACATTGACATACTTTTTGTATTTGCATATATTAGACTCTTTTTCGCTTTTTTTTTTTGCATTTCCCTGCTCTCATTGACGTGTGGTTCCACTGCTCATCCGCAGGTATCCGCTGACGTTGCTCAGTGGCCTTAATACCCACCTCTTCTTCTCTCTTTCTTTCTTCACACCTCACCGCATCAGACACACGCGGACAGCTCCCTCCCTCCCCCCCCCCTACACACACACCAGCAGGCACTCATCGGATTACTGGCCGACCGCCTGCAAACAGTCGACAGCTCTTCAACGAGCTGGAAAGGGAAGGAGCGAACCAGTTGACTGACCAAACAGCTCCCCGCCCGCTTCGTCTCTTCCTCTTCCCTTTTCTTTCCGTAGGGGAAAAAAAAACGAGGGTTTAAGGAAAAACCTTTTCGCCTCTACAGCGTTGGGAGGCATCACAGTCGCATCCCCATAGGCAAACAATAATCTAATAAACATTTACCTATTTTTTTTTTTTGAGACACATTCGTTTTGTATTCGAAGAAGCTGGGACGATATTCAGTTCTTCGCTTCACCCCACCTCCGTTTTTGATTTCTGTTTTCTTACCCTCCCCCCCTCTTTATTCATTTATTCAAGTGAGCCCTTTCTGTTTTCTCACACACACATCCTCCTCCCATTATTTCTTTATTTTTGTACCTGTGCTTGGGTCTGCAAGTTCTTTTTCGTTTACTGTGCTTGTTTTTTTTTTTGTTTTGCTTCTGAAGTTATCCTACCATCGTCTAAACATTCGTGTCTTCTTCTTTTTTTTTCCCCGTCTGGGTGTTTGGGTGTGTTTTTGGATTGCTCGTTCTGAACACCTCCAGCAGTCCACCACATCTCTCTTAAGCCCTCCCTTGTCTTCCCCCTTCTCCTCCCCTCGTCTTTCTCCTCCTCGTCCATTCGTGTGCACTTGTGGCTGTCGAGAAAAAAATAAAAAAACAGCGTTGTATCAAGCAAGGAATACCGAGGCTCAAACTTAAGATTGACGTGCGAGAGAAGCGAAGCCATCTGCAGTACAGGGAAGGTCAAGAAGCCAGATCACTGAACAGGAAAAAGTGATCAAAACATCAAAAAAAAAGGTGTCTATAGGTGCGAGTGCCAGCTTGTCAGAGACAGCATAAACTTTTTGTTTTTTTGTTTTTGTGTCTTTACGGTGTGGATCACTGCCTCCCCCCATCTCCCAACTCAGCAGTTGGCACGAATTCTCAACTTCGCACTACTTCCGTATTAGTATTCAATATATAAACTAGATACACACACATATATATATATATATATATGTGTATTGATATATATTTACGTGTGTGTGTGTGTGTGTGCATAGTTTATGTATATAATTTAATTTATCAGGAAGTTTTGTTTCTGAGTTATTGGGAAATACGTTTCGAACGGACACGTGCCTTCTGACGTGACTTGTATCCGACTCGTTGTTTGCCGCTCATATTTTCCTATTTTTGGCCTTGGGTGTTTGCAACCGCGCCCCTGTACCGCTGTGATGTCTGTGCTTTCACTTCACGGCGCATTGCAGCAGCTCGCCCTCGCAGCAGCGCTTCTCTTGGTCTCATTTCTGCCGCTCGTATGTGTAGGTGTGCGTTCTGCATCCGATGAGGTGAGTCTTCGCCAATGCTCCAGTCCCGTTCCACATTACACAAGCGCTGAGCAGAAGCACACGCGCCTGTTTCTCAATGCACTGAAGACAAGCATACCAGCGCTGGCCGCCGTGTGGACTTGCGACAACTTCTGCGCACACGAGGGTCTGGAGTGCACAGCGTCCGGCTTGAAACTCCGACTTGACTCCAGTGCCCTCAGTGGCACTCTCCCAGACATCCCCGCGAACGTTGATGGTTCCTCCGTTGTGCTCACAGAGTTCACCTTTGTCGGCAATGGCTCAAACCTGAGAGGTACGCTGCCTTCTAGCTGGTATAGGCTTACTTCACTCTTTTCTCTGGAGCTCATCTCCACAGCCATCGAGGGGACGCTACCTGAATTATGGGGAGCGTCAGCTCCGAGTCAGGTGACGCTACGTCACAGGAGTCTCTTCGGCGCAACAAAAGCTGTCGCTTTGGGACCTAGCAGCTCTCTGCGTATTCTCCGAGCGGCGAACAGCAACATTCGAGGGCCGTTGCCTGCCAGTTGGTCCCAGTACACCACTCTGCAGGAGATCTATCTTGAGAACAATCCAATTGATGGCGCTCTCCCCACTTCGTGGGGGAGTCTCATTAACCTCCGCATTCTCAATCTCACAAACACTTCCGTCTCGGGGACGTTGCCCGGTGCTTGGGGTAGCATGACGTCACTCCAGCGATTACACGCCATTGGATGTGCGCTCGAGGGTCCGCTCCCTTTAGATTGGAGGCGTCTGGCGAACCTGAAAGACCTACAGTTGATAAACAACAAATTTAGAGGCCTCATTCCATCGGCGTGGGGTGAGATGAGTGCCATACAACGCACCTCCCTCGAGCTCAACGACTGTACCTGTGTACCTGAACAGTGGATCACAAGAAACGTTGACGTTACGCTGTACTCGACAACTCAACAACTCGAGTGTCCAATTACAGCCGACTGCGCTCCGTCCAGTAGCAGCAGCAGCTCCGCGCAGCCGTCGTCCTCATTGTCGTCCTCTGCACCTTCCAGCAGCAGTGGCTCGAACCTCGACTGTTACGGGCCCGTCCCCTTCTACACTGCCGGTCAACAAGTACACACGCGTAATTTCCTCGAATCCTTCAAGGAAACTATCCAGGACTTGCAGCCGCTGTGGTTCTGCCCGAACTTTTGCGTGTGGGTCTACGTCAGTTGTGCCCCGGAGGGTGTGGCGGTGGAGATCACTGGAACAGAGTTCATCGGATACGTCCCGGAGGTCGCTGTTGACGTGGATCCGTCGGAGGTGGTGGTGACGACGCTGGACTTCAGCCGGAGCACGTGGCTGGAGGGCGACTACCCTGCTAGCTGGGCCTCACTAGCATTCTTGCAGAAGGTCTCCTTCGCATACACCTCAATGTCAGGCACGTTGCCCCTGGAGTGGGGTAGCATGCCGGCGTTGCGGTACCTTGACTTGAGCTTCACTTGGAGTGGCGGTCTGTTCCCCACGAGCTGGGGTAGCTTGAGGAACCTGGAAGTGCTCAAACTCGTGCAGCTCACGATATCTGGACAGCTGCCCGACGGATGGAGCGGCATGAAGGCCCTTCGGGAGCTGGACATCTCCAACGGTGGTGCTTCCGGAACGCTGCCGCGAACCTGGGGAGCCCTGTCCAACCTCGAGAACCTCTCGTTGCACCACAACAGCATTCAAGGCACGTTACCCCCTGGCTGGCACTCGTTGGCGCGGCTGACGACACTGCTCCTGCACAACAATCAGCTGACCGGCTCGATCCCCGAGATATACGGCGCCGTGAACAGTCTGCGCCGTGTGGGGCTCGAAACGAATCACATCTGCGGTTGTCTGCCGAGCGAGTGGAAAGCGAGGCTGGGCGTGTCGATGATCGTCACCGCTCAACCGGAGGTATTAGCCCCTGATTGCTCCACAGCAAACATCTGCGAGTTCTCGAGCAGCAGCTCCGCACATCCGTCGTCGTCGTCGTCGTCTGCACCGTCCAGCAGCAGCTCTGCACATCCGTCGTCGTCGTCGTCGTCTGCACCGTCCAGCAGCAGCTCTGCACATCCGTCGTCGTCGTCGTCTGCACCGTCCAGCAGCAGCTCTGCACATCCGTCGTCGTCGTCTGCACCGTCCAGCAGCAGCTCTGCACATCCGTCGTCGTCGTCGTCGTCTGCACCGTCCAGCAGCAGCTCCGCACATCCGTC